>JAVJGJ010000034.1:19499146-19517226 GCA_035590215.1 Microhierax caerulescens
GCCAGGACAGCTGACCCCAACTAGCCAAAGGGACACTCCATGCCATAGAACATCGTGCTACCTGTACAAACTGGGGGGAGGTGTCTGGGGGCCGTCAGTCGTTGCTGGGGGACTGGCTGGGCATCGGTCAGAAGGTGGTGAGCAATTGTATTGTGCATCACTTAGGTTTCTTTCCCCTTGGATTTTATTCCTCTCCTTCCCTCTCCTTTTCATTACAGTTGTTGTTATTATTATAATATTTTATTTTATTTAAATTATGGAATTGTTTGTGTCTCAGCCCATGTATTTTACCTTTTTCCTGATTCTCCTCCCTACCCTGCTGAGTGGGGTGGAGCGAGTGGGCAAGTTGTTGTGCAGTACTTAGCTGCCAGCTGGGGTTAAATCATGACAAGCTAATTTCTGTGTAGTTTATTTATGAGAAGATAAGTTAGGCTTTTTGAATGTGTGTAGAACTGTAGCATCTGAAGCATCCTGCCGCAGATTATTTTTTTCTTATTTATTTTTTGAACTCAGTAGGTGCTGCTGCCTTCTGAAGCCTTCTCAGTTTTGTACTGAAAAGGAGAGAACAGCCAGTTCCTACCCACCTCTTCCATGCCCCAAATGATTTGTAGGACCCAACTCGGCTACCACCAACTCCGTGTTGTTCTCTCTTCATTCTGAAAACCCCCAGTCTCTGTTTCCTGCCTTTACCAGTTGCTTTCCAGGGACCTTTCTTCCTACATTTGCATAATTGCCTTGACAGCCTTTGGTGAAGGACTTCATCTAAGGGACATGGCTTAAAGGTAGGCAATGTCAGTGCCAACCCCTGCAGACTGCATGAGTAACTTTGTAACGCAGAACCCTACAAAACACTTCCCCTTGGCAAGCAAAATAAAGTAAGGTTGGATTCTTCCAGTCTGGGTTTGTGATTTGTCTCATATAGATTTTATTTGGTTAGTTTGTTAAACTGATTTCACTCTAAACTCTAATATCTAGCAGCACATCACAACTGTCACACTGTAGTTTATTTTTACTGTAAAATAGTACCTACAGAGGAGTTGACAGGAAAATAAGAGTATGGGAAACCCCCTCAAATCTAGAAATGATCTTATAATTTAATGTGTATCTTTATGTAGACAATAGGACTTAAAGTTGCTTCAGTAGTATGATTAATCTGTTCAAGTGGTCTAAATCAGGTGCAGCTGTTACTTAGTTATTTCTAGTAGAAATAGTTTTTCTAATTTTTTTTTACTAGCATTTCTATGCTATCCTTTAAATCCACTATTTCATATACTGTGCTACTGGTTGTCGTATTGTTTAAAATTTTCTTCATCATTTTGCATACATATGTCTTTATCAGCCCTTGAAGGACTTGAACTGTCTTTACTACTTTATCTCAGCTCATTACAATAAAAACCTTGAATTTTGTTTTGTTAAAAAGTACAAACTTCCTTATAATGCCTAGTTGTATAAAACATATTTCTGTATGCTTCTCTAGTGGACAATATTATCAACATATTAAGCATGTCTGGTAATTAGAGTTGTTTATAGATAGTTTGGAGGGTTATATAGACCTTGTAGAAATATTTTAGAAATGGTTCCATTAAAACTCCACTATAAAAGTGTCATCAATAAACCTTTCCTTTATTCAGCAAGAATTGCCCTTTCTGAAAATGCTGCATTATGATAAAGTAAATTAAAAGAACAAAGACTTATCAAAGATTCCCTTTAAGCTTATCCAAACTTCCCTTAAACAAATTCTTTAGAAATATAAACCTAGATTATCAGCACTACCTCAGGGGCATCTCTGGTGGACTTCTGTAATTAAAAAGTAGAACCAAATAAAGGCGAGACAATGAATTACAAGAAAATCATATATAACGTAAACAAAATCATTTTAGCTCCTAATTAGAAAGGATTGGTATGATAAACTTGTATGAATAGTACACAGGCTTTTAGCAACACCTTGTGCTGAGAAGGACAGAATGACCTCTGCCCATGACAGCTGAGATTTCCATCTGGCCTTGGCAGGTTTCCCATGTCAAAATCTTAGAACTTAACTGCTTCATTTCACATCATGGAGTAAAGCTCAACCGTTACCTTGTTCTTACAGCACTCACTTGGTATAACAGCCTACAAATACCAGTCTTTTCTCTGTCTTTCCAGCTACTTTTGAAAGCACCCTTGAGAAGGTGGTGGGGTTTGTAATGCAGATAAAAGCTGCAGAAGTGATCATAAATACCTGCTTATCTCGTATTGCTTATAGACTGGTGTCTTACTCTATCATGTAATGTGCTTATATCAACACTAAGCCTTCTGGTTTGGTAGAGTATACAATGAAGTTTTGTGTTCAGTCAGGGATTCTCAAAGATGAGGTATAATTCTCAAAGCAAAGGAGCAATAGAATAGAAATTAGTTCTTCTCTTAATCACTAAAATGCCGTTATTTGAATTGCAGTATTTACACTAGTTGCTGACTAGTGAGACCATTTGAAATATTCTCATCTATTCTTTTCTTCAATTATATCTCAGTGCTTTCCAGACTGTTTCACTGTCTCAGTTCTCTAGCTGGTGATTTTTCAATTAAGATGTGAAACATTCCTTTTTTGTTATATAGATTTAATTAAAATTCTTTGAAATATAACGCTTGGGTGTTGGGTGTGTGTCTGTTACAGTTCAGGGAAATTAAACTACTGCTGCTTGTTCTATCATTTGGAGAAAATTCAGTTAATTATTTTCAAAATGTGGGAAGTATCTTTAGAATCTCATACAAAAAGCTCTGGTTATTTAGTATTCCAGTCTCCTCATTCTTGAATAATAAAAATTATTATCTATACATTTTAAAGCCCACCAATAAGAATGTGGATTTGCAGGACTTTTATTTCCTTTCTTTACTGGATTATCAAAATATCTTCTAAGCTTGCATTTTTATAATTAGTTTTCTTATTAATATTTAATACCAAAATTTAATGACAGTCATGTGAATGAGATACAGGACACTGTGTCTACCTTAGAGTTTCTCTGGCCTTCTAGTAGCGTTGCTTTAAAAGCTGCAAGATCCAAAATGCCTCTAAAAAGAATACCCACTATTAGCTTACAGTCTCCGCTTCTCCACCAGACTAATACTGGTTTTAAGTTTATCCTAAGACACAGGGAAATGCAAAAAGGGAAGGAATATTGAATTTATTCACTTAGTCCATGAAGGTTCATAGCAAAGTATGAAGATTAATAATTGTTCCAAAAATTCTTTGAGATGGAAGGCCATACTAAGTATTCGCATTATTTTATTATGATGGAATATTGAGCCTTCACCTCAATATGACCTAATTCTATCCACTGCTATATGGATAGAAGAATTTACTGTATGTCAGATTTTGTTGTGTAGTGAATGATTCAGCCCGTTGATTCCTGAAGAGGTTTGCTTTTATGAAATAAAGAGAATCCACAGAATAATAAAGCTGGTATTTTAAAAAACGTTGGAAAGTAAAGTGAGCTAAGCAGGTGGAACAAACACTACCCATATCTCTTGAACAATTCTTGAACCCAGTTGTGTGAGTGATGAACATGCATGTTAAACATCTGTGATAATCGTGCTTACACTTTTCCTTTAATATCATTTCTGGATAATAGTAACTCGGTAACTCTCAATTTGCTTTTAATTGTGTCATTACACAGTAATGGATTAATGCAATTATGGATTAGTTGTTTTAACGCACATCTTACATTCAAGAAATAAGTATGTAGGATGGATAATAATTAGTAAACAAAGTGAAAGACAATTTATACCTGTGCTATGCTAAGAATGGTTCCCCTTTCTTATTTTGTATATTTAAAGTTTATTTACAGCGTCACAATGTGAGGAAAACTTATTCCCACCTTTTCCAATGCACTGAAATTTGGGAGATCCCAGTTCTAAATGTTTAATAATAAATTTTCCACATGCACTACTCCATTGACAGCAATGAAAAGTGTATCTGTAGCATTTTAGTTACAGCTGTGAAGCAGAATTAGCACCTTCACTTCTTGGTGGTTTACCCCAGTTTGAGCAACACATTTCATTAATACAAATTTCTAATGTCATCTAAAATAGTAATGTACTTCCTTACCTTGAAAAAACCAAAACCCAGTCAAATGGAAGGAGGGATGCAAAATCCACTGTCACTGACATTGTTGTTTCAATAAAGTATCTGTTAACATATGAGATTATTAATGAAAGTGCTCTGCTTAAGTGGCAGGTGTGACAAAGCTTGAGAGAGTGAGCTGTAGTTGAGTAGCTTCTGGCCACATTTTTGCCTCAAATACTTGGCATGGATGGTGATGCTGACTTGTGCAAAAGGAACTACTGGGCTCCAGTGGGTTCTTCACTCTGCCTTCATCCAGTGCAGCAGTCTTTAAGGTTCTGTGCCTTATTCTCCTCTGGATAACCTACCGATACTGTCAGTCAGTGAAACAACATCTCAGCTTGTATTCGTGTGTTCTTCTCCCAGGGAAGAGTGTGCAGAGCTGGCTACCACAGTGGCCACTTTATTTTATCATCCTTATTTACTTGAAGGCCTTTTAAGCATACTGGAGAAAGTGTACTGACTACATGGAACTTGGTGCAAAATCTTAAACTTCTGTGATTTCTGTTTAATTATGTAATGGCAGTACCTAAAGAGCTTACAGATCAAAGATTTTAAACTTTGCCAGCATATTCTGCAAGAGCACTGAGTAGTAAGAATCCAGTGAAAGATGACTCCTGCTGCTGGGGTGAAATGCTGAAGCTGTTCACATCGTTGCTAGCAGCCTGCATCCTGATTGTTCCGGAAATGCTTTGAAACTAAATAACCGCCTGCAGTGGACCTACATAAGTTATAACAAAATATTTTAATATCAAATAAAAAAGGAAGAAGTGGTATTTTGGTTCACTTAGTTGACAAGATTAGTGAATGACAAAACATAAAATGTGTTAATTAATTGAAGTTATTTCCAGACTTCGTTAACTACATTTATCTCTTTTCATTTTCAAATTGCTCCAAGCTTTTACTTATGCCCCCTTTGGGAGCTAAAATATTTTTGTGAGAGGATGTGAATCTGAGAACTACTAATTCACATCTCAAATGGATCTCCATTTGCTGACTTGAGCATACTTCTGCTGCAAAATTGGACAAGTTTAAAGCTTTAATGTGAAGACTGTATGAATAGTACTATATACAAACCATAAACATTTCTTATGTTTTTTTTTGTTTGTTTTTTTCCAGAAATTAATTCTTAGAGAATGAATTCTGGAAAAAAAGAACATTACAAAAGCTTGAACTAACTTTCAGTGGACAGTTGGATTAGTTACATGTATGAGATAGCAGACTTCTATCTCCCACTTCTGTGGCAAATTAAAGAGAAGATGATAGGCATGATTTGAATCAAAACCTGTGCTTCATAAACTATGCAAAAGCCTTTCTCAGCATTCAGCCTTTCCTTGGCATGATTTTTGTAGAACTGCTCTCAGGAAACCTTTGAGAATCCCACATACAGGCTACAATGACGTGTAATTTGAAGAAGTCTGAATATAAGCAGGGAGAGGGGGAAATGAGGTTATTGCTGCATAAACAAATTGTGTGGGAATCTTGGGACTAAAAGTAAATGTCACTTGAAGCAGATTGCTTTGGGTTAAAGACCTAATTAGCCTGTCTTTTTACTTTATTGACATATCTGTGTTCTGGTTTTCAAATCCTAATGCATTTGGCAAATGAAAGGGCTGTGAGATACATCTCAGCTATCTTCTTCCAAACACAGCAAAGCAAAGGAATTGGAGCAAACTTACAGGTAGAGATGTACGCATCCCCAGAATCTGTTTACCTCAAGCTGTGTCCAGTAGGCAAGAGGGAAGAATCTATACCATAGTAAGCTGAAGTAAGTAGGGTGGAGTGTCTGTGTTGCTCTAAAAGAGACAAAGGCTTGGGTAAAGTGTTGATGGTACTTATGGATTGCAGGAACTGATCAAAAGACAGCTAACAGTTTGTAATTTCATGAACTTTGGATCTTCTGCTTGGTAAATTTGTGTATGCATATTCAGAAACAGCTTCGATGATTAAAGGTTTTAATAGAACGTATAACATCTGATAGCAGTATAGCTAAACCTGAACAGCGTGGTCATAGAGAGCTACCTACCACTGAAATCAGAACAGATAAACTTCTTAATGATTTATTTTTCATGTACTTTCAGAGGTAAACAAATCCACTTTTTCCAAAGCTAATATATCAAAATTTCAGTACCTAGCAGTTTCACAGGTGCATCTTGGGATGAATAAATTATAAGTATGAATAATAGAATGAATGTGTGAGAGAGTGATTAAAAAATTAAATTGATCTGAGCCTTGAAGCAGACTACTCTGCTTTGTGTTTCTAACGCATCAGTTTTTTTTAAATTTCCTGCTGACACCCCAGGTTAATTTTTTTGCTGGTAATTAACTTGAAAGGTAGATGTCCAACCTAAGTATGTATGTATAATTACTGGGTTAGTTACCTGCTCTAAACAGATAATTTTTTAAAGTCTAAATATTACAGTGACTATATATCAACTATTCTGTATGCCATATGCATGTTATACATTCATTCCTTCCACATACTGAAATGTTGGGGTTTTTTTTGGTTTTTTTTTTTTCTCCTATTAACTTTAACTGAAAAAGGATCTCTGGAACAAATATATTGCTTAGATGTAATACTAATTGGAGACTATTTATTGTTTTTCCACTACTAATATGAAGCCACATAGATTTTCTTGAATTTTACTGCACTCTCAGGAGTGACAGATGCACTCAACACTTAAGGGAGAGATACAGCTTTGAAATGTGAGCTGTATTTTTGTGTGAGAGGTGAAACTTTCCCTGTCTGCATGCAATGCTTTCTAAAATATTGGAACAGTTTCCCTGGAAATAACAGAAGGTACTTTTTCACCTAGTAGAACCACGTTACCACAAAACTATAGATGAATTTCAAGATACTCTTTTCCCAGGGTCCATTGTTAGTGGACTACTTGGAACAAGAAAGGAAGAGAAAAACAGCAAGATAGCGGTAGAAAAACTGTATTATTATCTTTATTTGCAAGACCTTGTTTCTAATGATAAATCACTGTGGCTAGTAGAGGTATAATTGCAGCTTTGTGTACTGAGTACAACAGCTTCTAATCTTAACAAAAAATTTGCAATCCTTCATTTGTAAGCGTCTTTCACAACCTTAGTAACTTGGAACAGACACAGTAAGCTAACAATCTCAGTAGGATCGTTTTGTATTTGATCACTGTTGGTTTGAAAAATAAAAGGTATTTAGTAGCATAAAGTGATTTAAATGGATGTAAAGTGCTCTAAATTAGCAAAGGATCTCGCCCTTATAGTGGAGAAGAGAATGTGAGTCTTTTAGACCTAGATTATACTGAAGAGACGAGATATGTGAGGGATGTTGTTTTTCAGGTTAAACAACATTTTTGTTCCCTGGAATAACGGAATTTTAGTCTCCCACATAGAATTTTATTGCCCATCAGCATAACTGTTTCATTTCCTTTCTACCCTTTCTTATGTTATTCTGTCCTGCAGGCTCTTCAGAATGAAAAAAATAAGTAATATATATATAAAATGATGCAATAACAATGATAATAATTTCCTGCATTATTTTGCTCATATTGGTTCTGTTTAAAAATATGAAATGTTGTTTGTGTATGTATTTGTGAACATGTTCTCCTAAACTAAATTATTCAGGATGTTATTAAATAAATTCCCCAAATTCTTTGAGTACTGTTCTAGTAATAGCAGCATTAATAAAGACACTCCCCTACTTCTTTCTTAGTGCCTTTACTGCTCATTTTCCATTAAAGAAATGTGATTTCCTATTTTGCCTAAGATGACGGTCCTAAAGAACAGCATTTTTAAAGCATGAGTACAGAGACACAATCTCTTTAAAGACATGCCTTAATTTCCTCTACGCTAACATATCCATGTGGTACCTGCTTCAGTATCGGTGTTTTAGGAATCAAAAACATGAATAGACATTACTTAATGAACAGTAAAGCCAATTTTCTGTCAGAGGACGTGGATAAACATTATAATACTGCAATGGTTGAAAGTGTCTATCGATATCTAGCTCTAATTAGTATCTTCTATGGATTTCTTCGTTGTAGTTTCACCTGCAGTGTTGCAGAAATATGTGCAGTTTGCATAGCAAATAGAGGAAATGCAGAAGCAACTTCTTTGGTCTTGTCAGCAATCCACTGGGCATTGCGCCTTGAATCTGTAGTTCTTTTACACCTGAACTTCTTCATTAAACTGGGTGCTGTCACACCTATGCTTGTCAGTTAGTTTTCTGCTGAAGATATCTTTCAATTTGCTTTTCTATAATAGGAAAATAGCATAAGCATATTGGTCTCAAGAGTATTAAAGAATAGCACTGAGCAGTATTGACAACTTGAGAAATTTTGGTTGTTTGCATGTTTGGTGTAGGGTCATATGAGGACTCAAGCCAAACTGATCCTAAACAAAATAGACTGAGCAGGCTGAGCTATGATTGAGTGAAATACTTTGATAAGGAATCAGTGTTGAGCTCATTGTAACTTAAAATAAGAGAGGTTTTGTCCTTAGATTGGAAGTCCTGTGACTGGTAGACAACTATTGTTAAAATAGGAAGCTGGAAAAGGAAAAAGAAAAAAGTTGCATTTGCCAATATGTAGCCAAAGCTCCCAAGTAGATTGATATTGTTCATTGTGTAAAATTTAATTCATTCTATAAGAATAAAGTAAACCTTGGGACTTTATAGAAGTGAATTAAACCTATTAGCTTAAATATTTTCATTGCTAAGGGTGGCTGCTTGCATTTCTCTCCATATGTAAACATACATGGAGAGATAGAGATATAAACCACTCGTGCTAGGGTTAGTTGATTTTAAAATTCATTAAATTACTGAATGTTACATCTGGCTTGCTATGTTTTCTGGAATGTAAGGAGAGTAGAAGGTCCCGTGAGTTATACCATCTAGCAAAGCAAAGATACCAAAATTCCTGACTGCTGAGCTGAGCACTGCGTCTCTTTATCTGAGGCAGTAGATGGGCAGATTTGTAACACTGGGTTCATGCCTTCACTTTACTGACTGTCTCTGTTTTGTCAGATCATCTTTTCTTTTTAGTCCATGCCAAGAGATTATAACTGCTGATGAAATTTATTGACTTACTGCAGCCTCCAAGTAGGCTAAGTCCCTTCCAGAAATAAATCAAAACAAATAGGTGTTCTTTTAGATGAATTAACATCAATGTTTTGCAATAACTTAAAAGTAACTGCATGACTTTGGGCTACTACAGTCTAGAGCATAAAGGCTATCATGACCTTGACAGAACCAAGAAAAGCATGCTGTGTTTCCTGCTGCTTCTGAGCTTCTAAACACAGATGTGCATTAAATAACATTGCCATACAGCAATCAGGTAAATCTTGTTTATTGGTTACCACTGTTTTTTCCCCCAATTAAATCTTCCAGATGTATTAGACACAGAGTCAGTCTTTGCATTCATATTTTTCTGTGTTACAGTTCATTACAAGAGTATGAAGAAATTCAACTCTGCAAAGTGGAACAGTATTTGCCTTGATTTATGGGAGAATAGAAAGGCACCCGTTATTTACCCCAAACCTCCCTGACAGTATTTAAAATACCAAGGCACTCCAAACTGCATTGACAGCATACCTCTGAAAAGAAACTAGTGAGCCCACATGCCTCACAGAAGCCACTACTAAGGCTTTCTCCAGTAAAATTCTGCTCAAACAGAGCATCTGATTCTTTCCAAAATGCCATTTGAAAATGTGAACTTGTAAAGCTTGCCCTGGAGGTCAGTGATCTGGTATTAATGTGTGCTCAGCCAACACGTCTGGCTTTGATTAATGGGGGCCAGGATTCCTCCTGCAGAATGGGGGAGAGGCACGCAGCCAGGGAGGGAGAGACAAAAACACAGAGGCTTGGAAAGCAGCAAATAGTGATTGCATGCAGTAATTGCCAAGTGGCCTGTCCCTTTTAACATGATCTTACATTTCTAGCATAAGCAGGAGAGTATGAGAGGGAATATGAGGAAACTCTTAAACTAATAACTGACAGTATTTGAATCAAACATTGAAATGGTAGAAGAGCTTTTTTATTTCCCAGGTGTTGCCTTCCCTCTTGAGTACTTAAGTATTTGCTAAGAACACATTCTGAGAGATGTAAGAGTGAGTATTGCTGGTATGTTGGGATGGCTATATGGGAAACACTGAAGGAAAAAAATCCTTCAGGCAGACATTACTGCCCAGGTTGGAGGCTCTGAGTTTCTCTTTTAGCCCTGGATTGTAACACCTGAGCATTTTGTCAAGGCTTCTTGACAGTGTTAATGATTCAAGGGGTCATTCCAAGAGTAACAAGTAACTGCTCCCTGAACTTTCTACTTGTGAAGAAGTAACTGAGCTGTTGCTTCTATCCCTATTTCTGCTGAGCTCTACTCTTCTTTCCGTGCCCTTCTCCTTTGCTGGAATGTTGCACATTAGTTAAAGGAGAGAAAAGGGACCAGAGCAAGGTCAAGGCTTGATTCTTTTGTAAAGAAAGTAAGAGGAAGGATGTAAGGCCTGTGAGGTAGCAGATAGGATGGGCTGTTTGCAGTTTCTGCGTATGGTCATCCCAAACACCTCCCAATGGCAGTGGTGGCAACAGCAGAGACCTATGGATTAGGAATAACGGAGGATGTTCAACTTACATCCTCAGCCATTAGAAGTAAGAGGTGATACCACCACCCTGCTCTACTCGGCAGCTGGCTAAGTGCCTGTGTCTGACAGCCCTCCTGCCAAAGAGCAGGAAGTTAAGCTCAATAATAAAAGCTATTTCTTAGCTTTTATTGTCTGTGACTCCCAGAGAGTGTCTTAGTTGAAGACTGTACTGCCCCATTACTTAACAGTGAAGTGTGGTGAATTTGTGAAGATATTTTCATGTTTCACATGCAGTACATTTCAATGAGCTACAAGTATGTTAAAATATCCTGATCAACACCTTTGGGGGAGGCAGGGGGAAAGAAATGATTATGTTTTGATGCCATCTATAAAATCTTGTGAAATGCTAGCTATGACCCAGTGCTACTATAACAAGAGAAAACATCTTGATTGAATGATTGCTTAACTGTTAAACAGGAGAAAGTAAATGTACTGGCTTCTAATTTTTGAACACACTATGCTGTGCAGCATATTAACATTTGTAGTCTCTTCCATCACCCTACATTTATCACATTTGAGGTATGGTTTTAAAAACCCCTCTGGAGAAAATGTGATTTGTTCTCTGTTGCCTGCATATTCCACTAAATGCTCATTATTTATAAAATTCTATAGGGTCTTTCTACAAAAACAGTATTGATCTTTCATTATAGGGTGCCAGCACTTTGATTCATGATCTGAGGTGTAAATGTCTCATACTAGTATATGATCCCACCCATTATAACTTGCCATCTTGTACAAGGTGGCAGACCAGAAGATCATCAAAGATCTGCTTCTTGAAAGAAGCATCTGTAAAGACTGCTTCTTGAAAATACTTTAATCAGCAAAAGCTTATGACATTTGCCTTGTATTTTTGTGGAAATACAAATGTCTTGTATTAGTCTTAATATGGCAAGAACTGCACAGGTTATTTTTATAAAGTTTTAAAGAGATAAGATACCAGTCTTCACTGAACGTGTTCCATTTGTGTTCTGACTTATATCTTGCTTAGAATTTGTCACTGAAACTTTTTTTTAAAGGAAATTGAACACTGAGCAAAGTACATTTTTAATGGAAAATGTCTGATCTTCCTGAAGACTTTAATTTTTTCTGGAGAAACTAGAAGCTGAAATTTTTGGATGTGGAAGCTGGAAGCACCTTCCTGCCATTTAATCAAGAAGAAGGAAAAATGAGAGAATGTGCAGATCTTTTGAAAGGTCAGTGATCTCTCTGTGTAAAAAGTGCTATTTCTGCTGTAACTTAGCCTCTCCATGGAGCAGTGGGGTCAGGATCATTTCGTCCTTCTCAATATTCCTCATTTGAACAGGCTTCTTACTGTTAGAGAACAATTCCTACCCTGGAAGACTTTAAGTAAAGATATGTTTGTATTTAGTGCCCTGGCAGAAAAGTCCCGCAAAATAGGGCCCTGCAAATGGTGAGAGAATGGAGTCGTAAAAATAATGTTTGTGCTATGAGCCTGTGGAACAGGGTAGTATTAACTAGAAAGTGAGCAAGAGCAGTGATATAAACCATAATGACCAACAGAGATTAAGTGTTTGGAGAAGCTTTGGGGAACACTGAGCTTTAGAAAAGCTGAAGTTGTTCTTTTGCCTGGACTCCCACAAATTTTCATCGAGCCTGACGTTGTTCTAAGTAGATAAAGACAATAGTACATGTAACTAGATGGGATGTGGAAATAATAGGGTTTGAACTCGTATTACGACACAGGAGTGAGATTTTGGGCTATAGTAGTCATGTAAAGCACAGAATTAATTTGAGAGATTACCTGGAGGCAGGGGGCATAGAAAAAGTGGGGACAAAATCCGCGTTTGTATTCAGTGTCCTTAGGAAACTGGTGTGGGAATGCTTGAGGAGTATCTGTGGAGGATAGAATCATAGAAGTTAATGATGACAAGATACCATGAAAAAGAAAGTGGCTGATGGGTGTCAGAAGTGGCTGACAGGTCAGTTAGGATAAAACAAGTATCGATTCTAAAGTGTAACCAGTGAGATGTAATTAGAGACTTTGTTGAAAGAAGTGTCAGTGCAGTACAGGGAGCAGGGGCAGAGTTGGAGACTTTCTAGAATGGAGTTTGGAGAGTTTGTTTCCCAGACGGTGACTGTAAATAGTTAATTTAATGAGTACAGGGAATAAAAAGTGAAGAAAACTGGGGTGGTAGATGGAAAGATGAATGGGAAGCACAAATTACCCAAGACTCTGTTTTAGTTGCTCCCATCTTATATAAAACCTGACTTTTAAATAATAAGAACTGAGATACCTTGAACCAGTGCATGAACTGAGATTTTACAGATCAGAGGCCTCAAATAACAGATTTTGTGCCAAGAGTAGGAGAAGTTGCAGTGCCGTACAGCTTTTTTTTTTTTTTTTTTTTTTGTAAAATAAGCTCAGAGCAGTTTACAGTTTACACCACTCTTCCTAAGCATAGGTATCTTAGCTTCTCTTTTTCTTATTGCATGGGGCATCTTTTATGCCTTTGTTAATGCTTCAAACATAATTCCATCTAATGGTCATTAGAACCATTAATAATTAATATAGTTCATTGTCATTTACTGTAGTAAATTTTTTATAGCTTTGTTGTAAAACTCTCAGTTCTAGTTTTCAATACATATGATTTATCTGTTCCATAAAATATTTTTACCACAAAGTTAACTCTGCTGTCTTTAGCGTTGTATAGAATTGTTGATGGTAATCTTTAAATTACTTAATGCAAGGATATTTGTATTTCTTCTGTGTAATTTTGCATTATATTGTTATATATTTACTATGCACTATAAATAACAAGGAACAAATAATTAGTGTTAATAATACCTTTCCTAACTGCTTACTAAATCTGTTCTGACTGTTAGTAGAAAGAAACAAACATAGCCACTTATATTCTCATTTAGTTAATAAAATAAATTAAAAAAAGGTGTGTGTGTGGCATTGTCACTCTGGCGGGTTAATTTTGCTTCTCTACCTTTTTGCCTGACTGATAAAGTCATGGAAATTTATTTTTGAAATACACAACTGAAGACAAAGTATTATGTCTTGCTCATCTGCCATTAATTGCAGTCAGGTTTTATTCAGCTTTCTGTGAGATCACCCACAGAATAGCCATAGGACTCATATAAGTGTACTGCAGTATCCAAATGCTGCTTGCAAAGGAGCTGTTGTGAAGGTTTCCCAACACCCTCTGTGATAGGTTTCCATCTACAGTGCTGCCTTTAAAATTCACACTGAAGATGTTTTTTATAGCAAGGAGTTTGCTGTGGAGGGTTATTTTTAAGTTCTTGCAGGAATTTTATTATTTTTTCATTGTAAGAAAAGCCTTGCATGGAAATGAGGGAAAAAAATTAATTGCTATATTGTGTTTAGGATCCACAGTAAATTTAGGAATCACCACGTTTGAGGGTTTCAGTTTAACATTTTTGGGATGATTGGTTTGATGTCTAACATTTTTGGGATGATAGGGTTGATGTCTGATTCTGAGAATTTAGAAACTGCATCATTTTCAGGTACTTTGCAGTGTTACGTCGCTACGATACTGTGATCTGTGGAAGAAATTTTCATGGTTTGCAGAATGACCTTGAAACTTAATCCTAAATTCATTTTACTGTGGGCACATGCTCTTTTTTCTTCCTATAGCAAGTCATGCAAATTTGCTGGCACATCTTTGAACTTTTCATCACACACATATTCTGTAAGGGTGAGTGAAAAGTAAATTATTTAAAAATCTGTGTGTGTTAAGGATCTTCTAGTCCTGCAAAACTACTGCTTGCTAGCAGTATCTGTTGTCTTCTGAAACTATGAAACATGAAAGACATTAGGGTTTCAAGTGTGAGAACTAAAAGGAAGGAATTTATACTCTTTCTGCTGGAGGGAATGATTTGACTTAAACATAGAAGGGTGAAGAAGTGATGCAGGGATAGAAAGCTGGGAAGAGACAGAAGGTGCAAGGCAATGAAGATCTGAGCAGCACTGCTCTCCAGATCTACCTATAAACCACATTTTGTGTGTCTAAAAAGTCCATTCCCATCAGTAATAGTCTTCACTCTTTAAGTGATGGTGACCCACTTCACTGGGAAGCTCCTCCAGCTGTTTGTGTGGAGTTGGAGGCAGTGGGAACTGTGGTTTGAACATATGAAGCAGTACTATGCACTTACATGCCACAAACGCAGCATGCAAAATGAGTGAATATTTGTAACTGTAGTACCTTTGTGCTTCAGTTTCTTATTTCTAAAATGGACTATAGGAGTGCTGTGAAGATGAATTAACTAATTATTTGTAAACCATTCAGATATAACATTGATGAATATTACAGATAACCTTACAAGAGAAACTGTTTCTTGTGTTCAGTGGAGGTTTTGGAGAGCAAGCAATTCATTAGAAGTGAGAGTATGAATTGTGTGGTGAGCTAAGAGTAAATATTAAATCACTCTGTATCCAGGAAGGCAAGGATCTTGTGGGGAAAAACGATTGTAGTCATGGAATTGGACTTCAGTATAACTTGCACTTCCAAGTTTGCAGTAACAATGTAATTCTGTCACACGCTAATTTTTGTGTGCTTGATTCTACAAATTTAATTAGTTAACATATTCTGAAGGTGCATGGAAGGCGTATATAAAACATGCATTTATATACAGAACTATGTATGTGGATGATGCTCCCTTAGAAATTATGGCAGTAGAACTGAGGCTGTTAGATCACTTGCACAATGCGAACTGTGCAAAGAAGTGGCAATGAACTAGAAGTTATTATTCACAGAAGGTGAATCCATTACAGATTGCTTTGGATTTTTTAGATTAAATATTAACTTTTTGAATTAGGAAAACTCATGGAGAATTTTTGTAGTGGCAACTGCATCAGAAATATTTTCTTTTTATGTCAATATTTTCATATCAGATCGTTTTAGATCGATACATGTTGCAAGTGCCTGAATGCTTTTTAAATATTCACTTAGATTCCCCCTCCTCCTCTTCATCTGTTTTTGCTTCAGCTTTCTGTTCTGAAATTTGGATTTTACAGACAGACTGAAGAATAAAGACAGCAACTGGGCATGAAACATAAATGGTCACAGTCTATTAAATCCATTTTACATAACGTTCTTCTGCTTATTTACATATAGACATTTTATTACTCCATCATCTATATGGTAAGAAGCACTGCTGTAACTCTTACGGACCAAATGTTTCTTTTCTCCTGCTGACATCAGTAGTCACATATTCCTTTTATGAGGTACTTAGATTAATCTATTGACCTCTTGGTTTTGAATGAAATGTTCTATAATGATCGCTGAAACAAAATTGTTTTTTCACTTAACAAATTACTGGTAACTCTAGGGAAAGGATAAGTTAAGTCAAAACGGTTGTTGTGCAAAGTCAATAGAGTTTGGATTGAATTCAGAATGTACATGTTGAATTAAGTAGAGTGCATCCACCCTGTCTACTGAAAAAGAGACAACTTAATGATATGGATTTCCAATAACTTAGGGTTTCTCTTCACCTTTTCTATTTTCTGTGCAGAGGTATTATAATAGCAGACTAATTCATTAAATTATGAAATGAAACCAGAGACTTGTTTCTCACCTGGGCTGATTCTATAAATGAGTTGTATCTTATTTTGACTATTTATAGTCCTTGTATCTGCCTTATGCTTCTTGTACCTCTGTCTGGATTTAAGGAAAAAACTTTTTTATGATAAGGGCAATCAAACATTGGAATGGGCTGCCCAAGCAAGGTTGTTCCATATCCTTTCCTGGAGGTTTTAAAACCAGACCAGATAAAGCTCTGAGCAGTTTTATTTGACCATGAGTTGGCCCTCCTTTGAGCAGCATGTTGGACTAGGTGATTTCCTGAGGTCCCTTCCAACCTGAATTGTCCTGTGGTCCTGGTTTTGTCCCGGTGTTCTAAATTTAAAAGACTTCCTAATTAAAATACCTTTTTTGAGCTTCTGTGAATTACTTTTTTTTTTTTTTTTTTTTTTTGTGTCAAGGACTATGACCAACAAAGATTTCAAGTAATTTATGGTCATTTTAAAAAATTCACAGGACTAGTTAAGCCCTGATTTGATGTATTTTCTGTCAAAGGGGAGAGATAAGAAAAACCTAGTTAATTACTTCAGAGTCCCATTTTATCATACAGAAAAACGCTTTGCCCTTTTGAACCAGTGAAGGGCCAAGAACTTGTCAAAAAATTGTGTTCGCACAGCCCCCTAGTGGTTAAAGCCCTGACAAGTTCACATCCGTGTTTCATGAAGGAGGGAGGATCCAGGGTAGCTTCATGCAGACTGAAAAACAAGTACTGCAGTCCTAGCTCGCAAAAGACACGGTCACCTGCTAAAGATATGCCATGACCATTACAAGGCTAATCTTTACTATGCAGTTTCACAGAAGTGAATCAAAGGCAATGAACAGGTACACCTTCGTGAAAGAAAAGACTTATACTAGGTAGACAGCCAGTCAACTAAATTTAAAACCAGATTTCCTTACTACTTTGGAAAAATGAGATTTTTTTAACTGGGGCTACACATTTGAACAAAATATTCCTATATGCACTAAACCAGTAGATTATAGTGATAATAAGATATACCATAAACTGAAATTTTTACCTAAGCTCTGATCTAACACATCAAAGAACCCCGTAAGTGTAACACGATCATTAATAGCTTCCAATTACTTTATTTTTAAAGATTTTAAGTAATTTTCGAGGAAAACTAATAATGCCTTATGGAGGCATTCCTTTGTTATCTTGCTTGGTATTTAATTCAGCTTTTTTAAAACTCCTTTTTTTCCTTCCACCTGTCAATAAGCCAGTGGCTTTTGTATTGACAGTATATTATAGTCTCTTGAAAGCTGCTGAGGAGGTAAAATAGCTGGAGGCAAGTTGGCTGTTGGGAGTTCTGATTCTTGGGTTGACAGTATGGGATTACAGGATAAACATTGTGGAATAAGACATTCCTGCTCAGAGGATCAGGAAAATAGCTAACTGGTGACATTTGAATGTATATTATCATTAGACGTCAGACTAAATAACCTCCAAGCTTTTCTGAAACTTCCCATCTTTCACACTCAACCTTCAGTCACATACACAATAGTGTTTGAAATTTGCATTGAGTTCTTACTTTCAAATCTACCTACTATGTGGTATATTCTGAGATAATCTTAAGAAGATGGGGCCCTTATTAAAATACTATACCATCCACCTGCACCATGACATTTGTTTCTTTATATTGCTGCAGTGACTGTGATGTCAGCACACATTATAGATACTGCAGGAAACGGCAAGATATCCTTACTTGTAGTTCAATGAACACCTCAAAAGACAATATACAGACTCAAGCTGTGTCACAAGACTGTCTTATGACTTCTCAACGTGTGTAATTACCTTA
>JAVJGJ010000034.1:19517326-19564042 GCA_035590215.1 Microhierax caerulescens
TTCTATCATTGTGATATTAATTTTTTTTATTACTTTTTTTTTTTTTTTTTTTTTTTGTCTCTATTCTAAAATATTGGAGATCTTACTGAAATCATTGTAAATCATACAAAGGTGAGGACGATAGGTCTCTATACTGTTAATACACATTTACACAAACGAAAAAGGACAAGGTTAATTTTGTATGCTGTCTCTGATGGATTATGAGTCTTATTTTAACTATGTAGCCTTCTTTTTTAAAAATGTTTTGTTCAGATTCAGTTAATAGGTTCAAAATGTTTAGTATCAATTGGATTATCCCTGGTTTCGTATCTTCATCCTTGCTTTTCCAATAAAGTAGTGCATAAGCCTAAATTAGCAATGGTTGTTATTAATTCTCTTTTTAAATCCCTTGGCATCCTCTCTGCCCCCATTTAATAAAAGCTGCAATACTTGAACAGTAAATATTGTGTAAAAGTTTCATATTTGAAATGAATTTCCTTCAGGCAAATAACAGAAGTAAGATGATATTTTGCAGTATTGTATATTAAAATAAATATACAACTAGTTAGAATAAGAACATTTTCTTGGAAGTAGAGCCAAAGAATGTGAAACAGAGCTTTAATTTGATTAAACTTTGTGTGTTTTGAAACACATAACATTTACCAATGTTTACCTATCCCACTTTACATTCAGAGAAGGAGGTGAGTTGCATCTGCCTGTGAGTTTTAATTTAATATTGAACTTCCAGAATGGATTTCACCAATTCTTGTCTGTTTATGTGGGTTATATTTCAAAAGTCTAATGTATCTTGCACAATAACACCATGGAGAGATGGGAAACAAAAATTAATATCTGATATCAAGAAAACTGTAGCCTCTTCATGTTTGGTTTTGCTTTCCTCTATAAATTGTATTTAATTTCTTTAATCCACTGGAGGAATAACTGCAAAAATAATCACCTCTGCGAGAAGAAAAGATGAGCTCAAGTACAGTTAACAGCTTGATGACAATGAACTTACTTCTCGTTCATTATCCTTTTTTTCCCCTGTCTTTCATACATGTGAAAAGTTTGGTTCATTTAGATGTTATATTCAAAAAAGCCACCTCTGGAATATCAAGAAGTAGTATGCACTAGAACAATCTATCTTTTGTTAGAAAAATAAGCTTGAAAAAGGAACTACCTTACCTGTTTACAGTTACATGCATTTAATGGTTTTCAATTGTACTTCAGAAACAGTTTTTATTATCTTTCCAATTACTAGAGATTGGTCAGGAATCCTTGAGATGTTCTTTGGAAATATCTATATGGCAGAAATACTCCATCTTCATTACATCACATTATTAAGATCCTTCACAAGTCTGGACATAATTTCTTACAAATAACTATCAAATACTTTCAGTTTCCTTTGCAGAGTTAAAAATTCCCTTTGGAATCAAAGGTTATTCTTTCAAATACTTTTTTTTTTTTTTTTTAATGGTTTGTCAAACTCTGAGAATCTTTAATGTGTATTGCTTGGCAGAAGTTTTAATACCATTTCAAAATATTTTCAATGGTTCAAAGACACAAACACAGCTGCTAACATATCATGAAATTTTGTATGAACCTGAGATGTGCGGACCTTTGTTTGCGACAGGTCTTGTTCCTTTTCCACATCTCTCCATCTACATGTTCCATAAACCAACATGCACCAGGGAGCAGTTCTAGCAAAAACAGGGAAAATGTTTCTTAACAATTAATAGGCAGCAGCACCTGTTAGATTACAAAATTTGTGATTGAAATTGCTTATTGTGGAGGCAAACTATATATACTCCACAATTACTTAATTATAGCATGGCAAGCTTTTATACTAAATTTGCTTAATATTCCCCATTATAACTCTCTTTTTTGAGTTATTTGAAAAGCAGAATTATTGAAATGTAGGCAATCTGCATTATGTAAGAATGTTCTTTCAAATACATCACAAATACTAGAATGTCAACCACATCTCTGAAAGTTGCTAGAGAAAAAATAATAATTTCAGCAGAGCATACCAGGGTAGTTCACTACTCAAAAATCCAGTATGGAAATTCTGTTTAACTAGGGACTTCATATCAGTCTTGCTATCTGAACTTGTAATTACACAAGGATTTTACACTATATTCTAGCTAATTTATCTTTATCTATTTTGTGTGTTAATTTTCTGGATAAGCCAATTCTGTAATTCATAGTCTGTAATTCCACAGAAGTATTTTTCTTCTGCCTCCAGAGCATGAACCTACACTGATTTGGGGAAGGGAGCTGTAAAATACTGCCTAAATTCCTCATTTCTGATAACTGCTGTGAAATATTATGCCCAATATGTGCTTGTGCGAGAGACCTTTGAAGAAGATAGGAGAGTAAAAGGAATATATCAGGCCTTCCCGGTTGTTTGTTGACTGCACAAGGCCATGTTATTAAGATTAATGTCTCCATGGAATCCCCCCTGCCCTTTATTTGCTCATTTAGTTACATCTGCAGTGTCCTGGGAGAGGCAGTGGCAGGCATGTTTGGAGCATGCTCTTCAAGGGCAAACATTTTGTCATTTCTGGAATCCCGCTTGGCATGTGCAAAGTTCCTGGGAGATCTGGAGGTATGTTTTTAATAGCATTGATTTCTTTCCTCATTTTAGCCACCAGAATTGCAAGCAGATGGAGAGAAGATGAGTTGCGTTTGTAACTTAGGTCCATTTTCAAGTCCGTGCATGTGTGCTGTTCCTATGAACTGAAGAAACAAGTGTTAAGAATAGAAACTATATTCTTCTGGTGCATCATTTTCTGTGGTGGTATCAGGTATGCCTTTTGGAAGGTATATATTTCCACTGTAGAAATCGCCATCTCACATCCATAGAAACTATAGAATTAGGTGTAGTTTAGGAGGGCAAGCAAAGTTAGTCTAACTAAACCAGTGATTGCACTGGTTTATATTAAAGGCAGTAAGTAATTTACTAAGGAAAGAAACTCATTTCATTCTGTATTGCAGGATGATATTCTTCAGCAATAATTTCTTCAACATCCAGTAGAAGAGAAAAAGTAGTTTTCCCCTTGTTTTCCATGTGTCTCAAAGGCTGGAGGGAAGAAAAGTTAAGCTTGAACCCCGATGACCCTTTCTGAGCTCAGTAAACACAGGACATTATTAAATGAATACGTGCATGTACGTGTTTACTGATTGCACTGAAGTGATAAACAGCTTTCACTTAGAAATATACGTCAAATGTATGCTAGGAAGAAGTGTTATCTAGAAAGTGCCATTCTCACTGTAGCAGAAAAGGTTTTACAAGTTGGAAATACAATTTCATGGGTTTTTTTTCCTCTATGTAAAGAAAACCATTAGCAAATTTGCAGTGGCAAACCAGCAAACAAACAGAAATACTACTTGTATTCATGCTGTTTTCTTCCTTGTAAGGCAAAACTTTTGGTATGTACTTGAAAGTTTTAGCTGTTAATGAAGACATGGGGTTGCAAGAGTGGTGGCATTAAGCTGGATAGTAATGAATGAGCCAAAACCATTAACAGCATATTTCTGTCTTTCAGCCTCATGGTTTTACCCTGTTACATGTGTTTCCCTATACATCCCATGCCTGTTGTACCACCTCTCAGGTGGAAATTATTTTTTGGGACCAACAGAGGTATTACTGAGACTGTGTCTGTACCTTCTGTTCCTGCTCGGATGTTAAGTGTGGTGGGGATATAATTGCACGGGCTTCAGCTTTTTGGCAAGAATACTGGAATTTGAAGGAGACATGCAGAGTGTGCAGGAACTTGGGGTGTTAATCAAGTTTCAGATGTATATTTGGGTACTAACTGCTATTGTGACACTAATATTAGAAAAAGAAACAGCTTTACAAACCATCCCCCGGAATAACAAAGAGTTGTTCTGAACAGTCAGAGCTGTCTCATGCTGTGTGGAGGTGGCTGCATTCTTGGGACTGCACTAACACCAGCTATACCAGGCACGTTCGAGAGACTCACGCAGAGAATCCCTGAAAGATGGCTTGAAACAATTTTTAAGTGAACTAACACAGGGGAATATTCTTTGCCAAATGCAATTTACTGCCAAAATATTATTCCTAGTGTTGATCAGTATTGCTGATTTATGAACAAGTGCTGAGATTTACATTCCAAATTTCTGATTTATAGAACATGTGACTTACAGGACAAGCGACTGATTTATCATAGTGAAGCTGTATTACAGTTATGTCAGTGTTGCTATTATAAACTCCTGGTTTCAGAGATTTATAACTTGCCTATAAAAACTGCTCTAATTGAAACTGTTTTCTCTCAATTGCCTGGCCATATTTAAAGGCCTGAGAAAGGCGGAAGAGTAACTTCAGTGTGGGTCTGGTTCTGCACATGAGATTAAGAATATTTTGAGTTTTAAAATGTTGAAGATGCTTAATATATGATATTCTAGAAGATTTTATGCTTGTACTTTAGTTGTCTCTCTAGAGACCCAGTGATTACCCTAGACCAAAGCCCAGCAAGTGGTTTTTATTCATGTGTCTTTATGAATTTTCTACAAATGCAGCTTTAATCAACCCTGAGGAGTGCTTAATTTGCACAAAAAGCTATGCAGTCGTTGCCTTGAACTGCCAAACATTTGTTTCTGCATCAAGCTCATTTCAGCCTATTCCACATGTGCTTCTGTGTCTCTGTGGAATTCCATCTGTGCTCCGAAAGTTTCATGAGGCACCTCTGAGGGGGTGGCATCACGCAGTCACTGGTATGGGTAGTGCTCCCAAACCCTTTGCAAAAATCTGGACAGCAGACAGAAGTGGACGTGATCCTGTATATAATTTTTAAGGGAGCATCTGGCTTTACCTTTTATGTCAGTGTGGTTGTAATTCTGGCAATTAATTATCATATTTGAAATGTAATCCTACATACCAGTGAGTACAGACCAGACTGTCTGGCCAAACTGATGAAAAAAAAATTGTTGTGATGTTTATAGACACAAAAAAGCCCAACCCTTCCTTCTGCTCCTGTCTTATCCCCAAGAGTAATTGTGAGAAGGTGGTAAAAGTCTTGCACAGGGCAAAGATGAGAATATCTTAAACTGTCTCCCAGAAAATGTGTCCCTCCATCTTTTATTTGTCTTGGTGGTTTGGCAAGGGTGCAGGTAGGGCTCAATCATTTAAGGAATGTAGAAGCAAGTTAAATGGCCTGTATATAAAAGAGGTTTAATGAAGTTTGTTGTTGTTGATGTATTTGTGAAGGTAGAGAATATCTTACTGAAAAGACTGAGAAAGAACAGTAGGAATTTATCTTCATTTTATCTGCCCCCCCCCTTTTTTTTTATTGTATTCAGCTAGTGATCGCCTAGTAAGCGAGTTAAATTCATTTCTCAGATTTTGAGGGGAGGTGGTTACTGCAATGAAGATCCAAACAAGACAAAGACATTAAAACAATTATTACTCGTGAATTTGGCATGCCTGCTTGCTGGAGGCAGTGAGGCTAGCAGATTGCTTCAGGTAACATTAATAAACTCAACAACACATTTGTTCTTGGCAGTGCAGGCAGAGAGTAGGTGCCATGTTGCCATAGGAGGTTCAGGAGGATGACATTTTTGCTGTTGAAATCATTAACCTAGTAAAATGAATTAACTGATTGAAGCATGTTTGGAAAACTTCAGCTCAACACTCAAAAAAAGCCCCACAGGAATCTCACATCTTAGGTTTTACCAGAAAAGGAATTAAAAAAAAGAAAACAAAGCAGAGGACATTATTAAATTATTTTGTAAATCTGTGGTGTACTTGCATTTCAATACTTCACATACCTGTTTCTTGGTATTTTTTCTTTTTTTAAAAAAGAGCATAGTATAAGGAAATTTTCAGGGAAAGCTGAAATTGATGTTGAAGTGTATGGAAAGGCTTCCATACAAGGACTAATGATGAGCACTGAGATGCTTCAGCCAGGAGAAAGGATGGCTGAGACATGCAATAAAAATCTCTTAGTCATGCCTTACATAGGCAAGACTTTCTGGGAATGATATTCATTGTCTCCCTTCAGCCAAGATGTAGGGCACATCAACTGAAATTAAGATGTGCCAATACTAGGAGAAAGAAAAGAGTATGCTCAAACAGGGGAACTCTGCCTCAAGAATGTGATGAAAATTTACAAGGGTTAAAAATGGTGTACACAAACACATTGAAAAAAAATACTCTATTTAGAGCTAACTAATATCTTCTGGCTCAAAAACTCCTTGTCCTGCAATTCCCTGGAGGTTGGGAGACCTGTTTTAGAGAAATACCATTGTATGGTCACCTTGTTCTGCAGCCATAGTGTCAGACAAGGACATGTATCCACAGCTTGCCGCTGCTGGGGACAGAGCAGGGGAACCTGTAACTCTGACCCAGTGCTCGTGGACTTACTTTGCAATCTCCTATATGAGTTAATGGGATCAACACATCCACAAGTAAGGCACTGGGAAGGTTGAGTTGACCAGCAGAAATGTTTGTTAATTTTGTATAATTTCCAGTGGCTGAATATTTATTTTGCATGGCCTAACAGGTTTTTTTTTTATTTCTTTAATTGAGATAAACTTTAAAGGTTAAAAGCTTGCTGCAGTATCAGGGAATTTTTGTTTGTTTTGTTTTTCAAAACCCAAGCAATTTTGCTTTCTCAAATTTTTTTTTAAGAAGTTACTTGCTATCCTTTCAAACCCCAAAATGGAAACTGTCTCCTATAGTGGGAGTGACTCAGAAACTCTCACTGAAAGTTTGCTGTTGACACTTGACTTATTTTTTGTGTGTAGGGGTGAATGGGGTTGTTTTTGCATCTAAACAAAGAAAAGCCATGCTCATTCGGATTTGGCATCCAAAGCACTTAAAGCAGTTAGGAAAAAAGGCAAAGCTTTAAAATTGTTTTCACTATTCTTCTTTCAGTTTTGGGACTATTGAAACTAAGATCACTATTCTCTGATGCTGCCCTTATGAAAAAAAGTGTGCTTAGGTTTCTTTACCTGTTTCTTCTAGCAGTGGAGCACATATGGTTATAATTGGTTAACCCACAGTGGCTGTTTTGGTAGTTAATTACTTGGTGAATAATGGACTGTTTGTGGATAATAAGCCTTAAATAGAAAGAAGTTAATGTTTTTTTTCTTAGTAATGTTCTAAGAATATTGCCAAGAGTGCGTACCAGGGCCTTGAGTGCATCTGACAGAGGCTCAGGCTGTAGTCAAGTTAACGTCAAGTCAGGGTACAATAGCAGATTCTTATTTTTATCCTCTGTATTCCTTGTTCTGTGTGTGGGTTTGTTTGTTTTTGCTATTTTCTATCACCCAGACAGAATTTGAACACGTCTTTATTTGGTCTTTATTTTTTATATGAGGATTTAATGTCACTTTCTAAAGGATACTTAATAACAAGTACTCTGTGCCAGAACTCATTTGATGGTACAGCCATGTCGCTCTGAAAAATGTGTGCTGTAATTGCAAGAGTCAATCAAGAAGGCTGGAATGATTATTGCAAGATGTAGTGAAATCAATGCAGAGAAACATTTTATGTTTCATACTTCATTTAGATTGATCACAGTGTGCTTCATGGAATCCTGTTCTTTGCCATAGAGTTGTCTTTCACTGGAACTTGCCAACTAGGCAGACAAATCACTTGAAAATGTGAGGATTTGAGAATCTTTTTTCATTTAATGATTTGCATAGAAATCATTTGGAATGACTTTTCTGAGCTGTTGCTTTACAAAGTGGGTACCGTTTTCAGCAATCTTTCCCAGAGTATCCTAGCCAGAGTAGAATGCAACCATCACTTTCTAAAGGCACTTTCCGAAAGATTGATTACTGTACTCAAAGCAGTACCAGTCGTGAAATGAACCTCTGGATAAAGCTCACAAATTCAGAGTTTTCTCATTCTATTTTAGTCATGAAAAATACTACTCTTTAACGTTTATAGTGGAGGTCACAAGAATGACAGATGTAATAAAGTCTATTAATAAAGAATCAAGTATGTAGCAACTCTTTGACATCTCTTTTATTTTTGATTTGATGTCTGTATTGTAATAAAGTACCAGCTTGGGTTATGTCAACCAATTAAAATGGAGATTCTGACTGACTTTGAACCCATTTGTTAGTGACATCAAAATTCTTTTTTTTTTTTTTTGTATCAAAAGAAAGTTACAGCTATGGAAAGATGAGTTAGAAGAATATTCTATAACCATATAAAAGTTAATCATTATTCTACATCCTTGCCTTTCTACTTCACTTCATACAGGTTATAACCCCCCTTTTTCTGATTCCTTTTTTAGATCTCACAGTCCCTGAACATGCATACAGCAGGTGTTACTGAGAAATGACAGTACTACTTTATTAGAAGTTCAAGTTAATTGTCAAAGGATACCTAATTTAACCACTACCATTATTATTTTACTGTGTGTTTTAAGAGTTTGTTACTAACAGGGTAGGTGGAATAGTACTGGAAATCCATTTTTTTTTTTTCCCCCCAATCCAACTGTTAATAAAACCCCCTCCTAAAGTACCCAGCAATCCATTATAAATGGATTGTAAGTTATAATTTTTGGTTATTTACAAATCCACTGTAAATGAAATTTAGGTTTTGGTTTATAATACCCTGATGATGTTTATTCCACTAATCACACTATGTCACTAATCAGAGTGATCTTAAAGGTGATAATAAATCATTAATCCCATAGCAGACTGCCTTTGATAAGGCATCTCTGCCAGCATATTAAGGGGATTATTTTCCTTAACCAGAAATCATTGGAATCACAAGATGGGCTGTCTTTAGAAGAAGCAATGAAGTTGAGTTTCTCAGCTGTTGATGGTGGCACAAATACCAAGGGGAAGAACACAGGGCAACTATAGAATTATATATTTTTTTAACTATTATTTTATTTTTATAGCTATCTATCCGGGCCAAAATTGCCTCTGCTGTTTTTGATGAAAATAAGTAATGGTTTCAAATTCTTGTGTTTATAGGTTTTGCACCTACTAACCATTCATACCTAAGTCTACATTTTATTAAAACAGCAAAGAAGCAACATCTATTATATCAGCAACAAATATGAAAAGCTCCTACTAGAAATGTATCTCTAGAAATCTTAAACATCACCAATAGTTTTTGTTGTCAGCATGCATTACATGCATTACATATGTAAGTTTGTGTGGTATTCTATGTTACATGAACAAATTTTTTCTTGTAAGAACCCTTCTTTGTAAGTAAATTTGGTGCAGTTTTGTAATATTTGAGACTAGTTGTCATGGAAACACAAAGCTCAGTGATGTTTTTCAATAGTGCTGATTGGTTAGAAAAAATATTTTGACACCATGTTATTTTCATCTTCAAAACTTGGTTAAAAACATCTTAACATTGTTGTGTAAAGTCAAGAGCATAACACAGGAGAGGCAGTCATTTAACATAGCTGTCATGATAATATATTACCTTTTTACTACAATTTAAAAAATGGATTATTGTTGCTATGGCATCAGATAACAGGAAAACCCACCATGACTGCTGGAGTACTTTCAGCAAAACAGCATAGCGTGCTTATTTTGATTGAAGAACTATTTTACATATGCCCCACATTTTATATCTAGCATTTCATGTTGTGTTCATCTTCCATGTGCTGTGTTAGAACAGAGCTAATGGAAAGGGACTCTTTCAATTTACTTTTTTATCCAACATTTTCTAAAGTAATCTTCACCTTATTTTACTACAGTTGCTTACTAGAGACCTGGTAGGTATGTTAAAGTGACTGAACTCAACCTCTTTCTTGTCAAAGTGCAGTGTGGCCATGTAAAGTGCGGCTTGCTGTGTCTGCGTACTTACTGAAGGCTCTTGCAGCTATTTCCCAGCTTTATCTCTCAGCATTTTATAGTAGGTGTAAATGATTGGAATTCCACTGACCTAATAAAATCATTTTGAATTAAAGTAGGTAGAAATCGTGCTGAGATTCATAGAGCTTGAAATTTGACTGTGGTCCATTGAAGCCCAGGCACGTATTGCATGAGATTTTTTTTAAGAGGAACAGTATAAATGCCTGGAAATTAGTAATAGCGTGGCTTGAGATCACTGTTGTCTCTAGAGAAGTGAGCTAGAACAATTCCCATTCTAACCCTGCAGGCTTTAATCACCAGGCTAAAAGCAGTAATGCAGAAGTTAGCTATGGGATTAGTTTTATTTGCTTTTGAGGTTTTGATGTAATCGTTTGGTAATGTGGCATCTTATATAGTAAATTAGTTAGCCTTATTCCCCATCTCCAGGTGGGAGGGCTGCAGCACAAAAAAATGAGTTTTCAGGTGATGATTGCATGGCAGAGCTTAGAGAGGCAGTAAGGTGTGTCTCCCACGCTCTTGCTTTACCTACAGGATCAGGACTGGCCCCTGAAGAGTGCCGAGACTATACAAGGATTGCAGAATTAAGTCCCGCTCTTCAAAGCCTTGTCCTTCTCAGCAGAAGTGTCATCGCACTGGAAAGGAAGCCCACACCCATGCTGTAGTGAAATCAGTTTCTATATCTGGACGGTGCCTCTTTGTGGTCTCTCATTCAATAATCAGATTGCAAAACGTTTTCAGACCTTTGCTGGATTCTTTGAAAGATACAGCACAGGGAAGATTCCATTTTTCCTAATCACTTGTAGTTCATGGAGTTACGTCTTTAAATGCAAAAGCCTTTCCTTGGAGGTTAGTCTATTTGCTATGAGAAAAGAGAAGGTGACACAGTTGATATTACTTTGTATTTTTACAATATCCCAGTTAGCCATAAGAAATGCATCATCCTTTCATTGATAAATTTCCCATGTAGAGGAAGATAGAGCAGTGTTCAGGATGTTTCATTATTTGTAAAAACTAAAATACTTGACCTCTTGTGGCTGTACAAGCACAGCTGAAGTTGGCCTAGGTTGCCTAATATACTGTAGAAATTGTTCTAACCCTTCATTCTAAGTTCTTCACCTGCCCTTCATCCATGGCATATTATTAATGTACTATCTTGTAACATAAAATACTCCCAAGTTTGGAAACTGTGTTTCTTCAGATGAGTTCTTTTGAGGTTTTCTTCTGATCTTTGTGTGATTTCTGTCATTCTGTGATATAAAATTATGTGACTAACATCTTTGAAGCGTTAAGCATTTGGTTTACTCTTAAATTTCCACAATGAAGAAGCAAAAGAAATGGAGAATATGAAATAAAAGATTAAAATAGATCCAAATCTAGATGATGCTGCTGATGATGGTGGTTGTTGTTGTTATTATTTACTAGTTCTAAGAGTCAAAACTAAAAAAAAAACTAAAAAAACCCACAACTAAAAAAAAAACCAAAACCCACACATACAAAAAAAAACAAACCAAAAAACCAAAACAAGTTGGGTTAGAAATAGTGTATCGGGAAAGTTATCTAGGAAAGAATAAAAAAAATCACTTGATCATTTTGCCCAGCGAACTTTCTTTAGCAGACCTGGATTTCAATTCATCGGTCATATAAGCAGCTGAAGATAGATTTCATTTAAGAGTTGTGTATCGGCTTACATCCAGACAGTGGCTTGTCTCATGAGTAAACTTTAAGCATTAGGAAAGATTGTATGTAATTGATTACACTGTCTGCTAGAGACAGAAGATTTCAGCATCACTGACTTTTTCACAGTGAAATAGTTGTAATGAATATATGTATGGAAAATACAGTAAGGAAGACTAAACTATTGAAGATACACACAATAAACTCTAGATAGCAGAAGGCCAGATAAAGATTCACAACTCAGGCTTCACCAGCAAGTACTGTTGTCTCATCTCTGAACTCCCAGGTTGTCCTTTTTACCTTTATTTCTTTTTCCTGTATAATATGTTTGACAAGACAAGTTAGTAGTCAATACTTCCTCTATTAACATACTATAAGATGATAAAAATAAATCTCATTAAAAAAATCTGTATTTCCTAATCTTTGAAAGGGGTCAAACTACTAAAAAACCCAACATAACTTTTCATGACTTTGATTGTAAAGAATACTTGAATGCATAAGTCATTTGGGTTTTTTACGGTCTAAACTGAGGAAAAAAATGTCCAGACCTTTTGTAAAACAACTAAAAAAATTCCTTAAGGCATTTTTACCCTGGATATTGTGGTTATAATGCTAATACTTGTTTGCAAATTCTTAGCAATTTTATGTAGAAAAGTTCCAGCAGTGAATCACCTCTTACCTATGAAATGTATTAGAAAAATAAAGTGTACTACAATAGCAAGAATACCTTTGTCTCCAAATTCAGGTCATTAAAGAAAAGAAAAAAAAAAAAACAGTTCATGCAATAAAGGTTGAATGAGTACTAAGGAAATAGTTTACTTCTAGTGAGACTTATGAGGCTTGACAACATGTTTGATGAGTCAGTAAATGATTGGAAGTTATGAAGGTAATGTGCTGTATGGAAGTAGAATGCAAGCAAGCGTGAGAGAGGGAGGACCGATTATGCATGTCTCCTAAGTTGAGAGCACTACTTGTGGAGCAATACTCTTGGGAAACAGGCAATGCAGAAACGGGGAGGAAACACAGGGTTTCTTTTCTTGAAGAAGCATAAAATATATCTAAATAGTAGTGTATTGCTTTCAGTACTAAGCCATCTGGAGAACTTATTGCTCATAGGAACTACAGTCATTTCTGTAATGCTTGACTTTATACCTTTTTGGCTCAATTTCCTCTTGATCTTTACTGTGGGGTTTTGGTTTTGTTTTTTGCTTTGTGTTTTTTGTTTTTTTTTCCCTTGAAGTTTGTAATCTGCACTGAATTTACAGAGAATTCTCTGGAAATTCTCAAAGTAGGAGATTGCTCAAAAAAAAACCCATTCTTGTGAGAAAAATAAATGACACAGTTTGCAGGAAATGGACTTTGCATTAAATCTTCTCTAGCATTCTTAGAAGATGTGAAAAATGAAATTAATATTTTCAACTGTTAAGGTTTTTAAATGTTGTTAAAAAATGTGCACAGTCCTAAAATTAGTTTTGGTATAGTTCAATGTGTAACAGAGAAAGAGTATGAAGTGACACGCTGCATAGGAATAGCGGGTGCAGACTTAACGTTTCTGTAACTACAATTAAATTCAAGGTTTGGTGTTGACAGAAAGCAGGTCACCACATTTAAAATAGAAAAATGAAAATAATTTTAAGAAGCATTATTGATTGAATTTAAACTCTGGCAAAAGGAACCGTTTCTTGTATAAATATGTTTTCTTCTAAGAATACCACGGTCTCTCATTTACTTCCCATCTTGAATCTCAATTTTAGGCCAACATTGTCTGGTAAACCTCATGGTTAATAGCTGGGACTGCCTCTGTACTTGCTTTGTGTTATCCATTGAAGTCATTGGAGTGGGGATTTACGTCAGCTGAAGATCTAACCTGGTTTGGGGAGGAGGTGTTTTGCCTTACCCACCTACTGCAAAGTGTTTGGTATTGAGAAGTAGATAGTGCAGAAATCTTGTTAAACGTAGCTCGAGTACAGAGTGTACATATTTTTCAAAGTTTCATCCTGTAGAGTCTCAACTACCAGTTTTGACAGTCCCAGATGTCGTTATGGCAAACTGTATAGATATGAGTAATTTTTTTCTGCAACACTGTATTTGGCTAATTCCCTTTCTTTCTCACTTTTTTTTTTTTTAATTTTTTTTTTTTTTGTGATTAAGGCTCGGCAATTAAAATTCACAATCATGCTTTTCTGTGTGGTTTCCTATTCCCTTGACCTAAAAAAAAATATAAATATTCTCATCATAAAGAATAACAATAACAGTGTAATTAGAGCTTGGTGCCATAATTGCAAGGCATATTTGAATTGCACTTGATGACACTGTTTTATTACTTTGCACACATAAAAGCTAGAAGACCAAGCCAATAAGCTTAAATAATGGTTGTGCTGAAGCTTCTGAAGCTTTAACCTGTGTCACCGAAGTTTCATATTGTCAAGGAGATAATGATTGCATGGGATTCCTATACGTGTTAGTTCATGTGTGCAAAGAACAGAATTCATGCTGAAGAGTTGTTGTATTTTAGTTGTTAGGCTTGGACTCGGCAGATTTGAGTACAGTCAGGAACTTTGCGTATGGAACGTTGGAGGTGCCTGTAGGCAGGTTGCTCTGGGTATTTTCAGCATGTGACACTGGTATCTCTGAGCTCTTGTAGAGAACTTGAAGCCTTGGGATGTATAGTTTATCTGCTTGAGTACAGTGATACACTAATTTTTCTACTGTTTTTGTGACCAGAGCTAATGTGTTTTTATCCCTCAAGAGATATACAGGCTTTCTGTATGCTTTGTTTCAATACCTGTGAATTGAGGAATTTAGGTACAGATAAAAATGAGTACTGGCCACAGGGGTGAATGTGTTATTTGGGCAATAAAAATGGAGGGATATAATCATCGGCTGTGTTAGCAGTAGTGAAAAGCCTACCGTTGTTTCACGTAGTTGCTCTTTCTCTTACTGAGATGCTAAGGAAGAAATAAACATACATTAAAAAGACACATCTGTCATAAAACTTTAAACATTTTTGTTATTTCATACCTACACAAAAATGTTTTTTAGAAGCACTGACCTAAAATGAAAGACATGGAGTGTTGTAGGCATGCTGCTTCGGCCTCTCAAACTGACCATTCCATCTCCGGGGCTCAGCAAAAGCAGCCTGTGACATTTTAAAATTACCTGTTGCGGGAGGGGAAACATCTCAACAACCTGACTTGGAAGATTTTTGTTGTTGATGTTATTATGCCTACACCTTTTCCTCCTGGATTAGTATTTTGCTTTCTATAGGTTATGCTTGTGACAAAATTTTCCTTTAATTGGAAAACACTGAAGGAAGAACAGCCAATGTTCCAGTCATCAGAGCACTCGTTTGGGTGTCTGTCATCAACTTTAAAGCCCCAGTAGAAACTGGGCACCGTAGCAGCTCCCAGCAATATTTCTTCTTCATTGCAAGGGAGTGTTCTGATTTCTTGTGTCTTTATATTCCTGCATATTTTATGCCACTATGTCCAAACAAAACCCATTTGATAATTTTGCACCTGGCAGTATTCATGATTGTGGATGTTTAAACACTGATAGCGGTATATTTAGAGCATTAGTGAACAATTCTCAAGTTCAGTCTACATGGAAAAGTAATTATATGGATCACTGATTAGGGAGTCTCCCTGGCAAAGTTGAAAATTGTCGTGAAAAAGGTGATTTAGTCAGCTAGCCTTCGCAGTCAACACAATGCTCTTATACACAGCCTTCCCTAGTGTCAAAAGCTCACGCTTGAGCAAACTGTAGTCCAGATATAAGCAAATTGAAATCTCAGTTGTCTTATCCAAGATGATTAGACTTGACAAAATCAGTCACCCAGGGACATTTTAGAGTACTGCCATGGTGGAATTTTTGGAAAAGCTCTTCTACTGAAGATTTGTGACCTGATAATTGTTAGAAAATTACGTTCTCAGTAGCTGGAACTTGAAATGCCAGTTTCCACAAGGAATTATGAGACTATGGGCTGACAACACCAAAATAATTTCTGCTACTTCACTTTTGCCACAGTCCTGGAAAGCATGGTGGGTAAGTGGTGGCATTACAAGAGAGACAGGGGTCTACAAAAGCTAAAGATACCTCTAGAAGTTATGGCAAGCACCTTATTGGCAATATTTTCTATCCCCACCTCTCTTGTTCCCCAAGTGAAGAGGCAAGGAGGCTTTCCAGAACATTCTTCTATGGCTTTTTGGATTCACTAAAGCATTTACCATGTATGAATAACTCATTCTCATATTTTTGGAACACAGTCATTCTGTTTCACATTTTATCCTGTTGAGAGACCAAAAAAAGCGACTAGAAACAGACAGCATGATTCTCTCCTCTGCCTGCCTCTGAAATTTCATTTTAAATTTTCAGTGAGCTGCAGTACCAGTGATGAATTTTCTTGACTCCACAAACACCATAAAATACCATCAAGACTCCCAGGATACTTGTACCTCAAACATACAGAAGATAAGGAGTGCTCTATGAATACCTTCCAGCAAAAGATGATGATTCTTTAAACAACCTGCTGCTCCGTGGAGCTCAGCCTTGCACGCTGTTGGATTGCTGAGTCTCCAGGCATTGTTAGGCTCCACATCTAAGGGCCCGCATCTCTGCTAAAATGCCACTTTACACAGAGCTCGGTTTCCTGAGCAGCCCCCCTTGCTAACACAGCTTTTCACCTCTTACACAAGAGAATGGAAACAGCCCTGGAACATCTTATGCATAATGTATCTCTCTCATGTATGAGTCATACTCAGTTCTGGAACTGTGCAAATGGCTGCTAGGTTCCTCACTGGTAAAAGAGGAGATTCTGTATTGTTTTGTGTCTTAGAGAGTAAAACAAAGCATAACTACAGTGGCAGGCAATCCTGAAATAACTGTAAAGTTCATTCTGTTTTAATCCTTTCTGTTTCGATGCAGTGTCTTTACTTCATCTCTGTATTAAGAAGAGAAAGTATATGGGAAAATTTCTGCCCGTTTAAAGCCATTTCATTCTGGCAGATTAGAAAAAAGGCTTTAATTATAATGTCTAGTGGATCTTGATTCAACCTCTTCTAGCCCTTCAACCAAAAATTCTATTCTGATTCCCAGATGCTAAGATACATTTTTCCTAGAAAAATTGTCTATGGTCGTACAACTGATACAAGCAGCTTTATTGTGCTGATGGCAGCTTATGGATTGCACAGAAGACCTCAAAATTCTAAAACGTATATGCAATTAAATGGAATGTAAAATCGAAATTGATTTGTGCCTCCTTTCCTTATCACAACAGTCCATCAGAACATAGTAAATGCATTGGAATAATGGAAAATCCACTTGCTCTTTTCTGTGCCATCTCTTTCAGATAATGTCTGTGAAATACCTGAGGAATGTTTTTACAGTACACTTGTTTGGTTGCCTTTATGCAAGCAATTTGCAGAGCAATTGCAATTTTCAGCAATCTACCTACTAAATAGAACCTTTCTGGAAGTAAAGCTAAAAGGAAAAATGCAAAAAATACTTAATCTAAGAGTTTTGAGTGTTCAGCATCTTATGTCTGTAGAAATGGGTGCGGTTTTTCATTCTTTTTTAACTCCTTTTTATCTCCTAAAGTGTTTCAGCTCTCAAAGAACAGTGACATCCAGAGGCAGGTCGATGGATCACATGGCTGAATTTTCATGTATAAATCTTAAGCAATGCTATTTTCCCTGATGCTGAGACTTTTAAAAAAACGTGGTCTTTCATAGTATTTTAAGTTACAGTAATCATTCATCTACCATTGGTTGTTTATTAGGGCCGAGGAGGTCAATTATGCAAAAATGACTATAGCTGCAAGATAAGCTCTACCCCTAGCATGGCTAGTGTTCTTATCTAGATCAAATCACAAATAGTATTAAACAACTGGGCCTTTCTGGTAAACTGTGGTTAGTTCGTATGATCTAGGAACATTACTGGTTTTAATAAAACTATCTTAAGAAATAGAGTGCTAGTGTTAACACACACATTAGCATATTATTTATGCAGCTTACCAGCATCTTCAGGGAAGTAGCAGAACTCATGTAGTGGATCAGTTCTGTTAGAATTTCAGAATTGTTGGTGATTGTGTAAAACTTCATATGCCACTTCTTATTAGGTAGGCTGTATACTGAGGACCTGCAAACACATTTGTGGGATGCTGTCTGCACTACTTGGCCCCTATCACCTGAAGGCAATATAAGTGATGAATAATCCTGGTATCCTCTTGGTTTTGTTCTGCCACCTTCACTTCATAGCACTTTCTACTTCCAGTCTTCTATCCTTCCCCATTATTCACTTCTCCCTTCCTTTTATCCATTTCACTGCCCTCTTCCTTTTTCTACTCCACCACTTTCATTTTTCTTTACCCTATGTATGCTTCTGTAATGAAACTGAAGCAAGTACACAGAAATGTGAGCTAACCATACTACAAAATTTTCATTTGTCTTCTGGATCTTTTCCCCCTCATGCTTTTGTTTGCTCTAGTGTAAGTGGAAGATGTACCCAGCGAGGAGTTCCTAATTGTTCTGCTGCAGTCTGACTGATGTAATCAATAATAATGATACTTTTCCTACTTTATGAACTTGTACTATGTTTTATAGAAGTGGATAAACTGTCACTGGGAAGTTAACCACCCTTCAATACACGGGAATTTATTTCAGTTGCTTGTGTTAAAGCACATCAAGATCTGATTCATAGATGCTCAGGGCACCCATAAATCCAAAGAAATGAACAAATACATGAGTGGAATAAAAAACAGGTGAATTTTCACATGAAACAAATAACAAGTTTTTTATCTGTACTGTGGCTAGTAGTTAATTATGCTGTCTGCCAATGATGATAGCAGCTAGTCATTCTTGGTCTGGTGAACAATGAAAGATGGTGGCCCTCAGGAAGAAGTGAAAGGCAATCTACTTCAGAAGATCGCTCAAACACTTGTGAGTCAATAGAATTGAAATTTGCCCCATTCCCCTCAGCATTAAGAAGAATGTCTTCTGTGCTGAATACAGATGGCCCATTTCTTGCTGGCTTTAGAGTTATAGATATGTGAGGCAGAGACAAGTCTTACTGGCTTCAGACCATTTACTGAATTATTCTCTGACTGTACCAGTTGTAATCCAAACCCAATCGCCACCTGCTCTCTCCTTCCCATATTGCCCTTCCTCTGTCTCTATTCTGTATCTGTTACCATATCAGTATCCCATAACACGGCTAGCTTATGCATGAAGATAAGCAGGCTGCTGTATTTGGGGTAAAATACTGCTACTTTTCCCCTTTGTTATTGATACACAGTCACTTGTTCGAAATTCACCCAGGAACTGTGCTGACTAAACATCGAGGAAAGCATGCTGAGTATTGACTGATACTCCCAGGAGACCAGCTCTTCATTCTTGATGGGATGTCTTTTTGGGGATGGATTTATACCAAGTCCATCTGTTTATGACAGACTGTCCATCATGGTACAGCAGCTGCCATGAAAAATAATTTAATTGATTAACTTAAAACAAATGAAAGTAAGAAAACTCTCAACACACAGAAACGTATTTGATGGGAGAGTGTCAAAAGTAATTATACTGAGTGAAAGTTAAAAGAAACCACAACCAAACAAATAAACTTGTAGAGCTAATGTAGCTATTAGAATGAATGTGTTTATGCCCAGATGAACAGCTGTCCAAAAAATTCAGTTGGATTTATGAACAACAGTTGAATTTAGTGACAGCTGGTAATTCTATTAAGCATAGCAAACCTACAGGCAAAGGTTATCACAACAGTGGTTTTAAGGAAAGACTAAACATAAACCCATTTTTATACAAAAAGGCTGCACATCCATGTGTATGTGTGCATACACGTGTGCGAGGTGAGTGAGTCAGTGAGAGCACGTTTTGCAGAGGTACTCTCAAAATAACTGAAGTGTTTTCCAAGCAGGAGGAAGACTGAGGTAGGCAAGACATGACATGGAAAACTTCTAATGAATGAACAAAAAGTAGATGAGAAATAGGATGGTCTGCAGTAGTTGTTTGCCTCTAGCAAGCTCAAGGCATATTTAAGACACTTAAGGCCACATCAACTTAGGAAATAACATTACTTTGTTCTACGGTCTTATGAACTAACTTGGCTTCTTGCTAAACTTCCACAGCTTTTGATCTTCTTTTTTTCTTCTCCTCATGTTCTTCTGCCAAAGTAGAAAAAGGGGCAGAATCGAAATGCATAAATGCATGGCTTTTATGTGAACTGCATCTCTAATGACTTCCCTTTGTACTTGTATAAATTTAAGCTACTCTGACCAAGTTGTTCTTATTAAATCTAGCTCTCTGAGTCTGTATAATGCCTGGAGTGAGTTCAAGAGGACTAACTTTCCAAATGTAAATGTAGGAGGAGGTTAACACTTGCTGTGGAATAATTTAAAGAGTCCACGAAGTTGCTGTCGCACAGTCATCACTGCAGATTCCTTAACTGGTCTGTTTCCTGGAAGACATGCTACAAGAGGGGGATAACATCTACGAGGCTGCATGCTTAAATTGGGTACAGGGAAACTGTGCTTCAGGTCTACCAGAAAAAGCAATAAAAATACAGATGAGTCTATGCATCCTCTAAAGGAAAATGAAGAGGTGGCTTCACTATAGATGTAAATTATCTGATAAACTGACCAAATGAAGACTTTCTGTTAGACAGTATTTAAATTAGAAGGGGTGTCAGGCAGCACATAGGATTGTTGCGATATTGGGAACCGTTGTGTTTAACTGAGTTCCTAGGTATTGAAAGATAACAATAGTCACTGAATTTAATTACAAGTCTCTCTGCTTTGGCAGTCTACTTTTTTAAAATAACCCACACCTTTTTGTTTGCGTTTGGTGGAGGTTTTTTGCAGATAATTGAAAAGAAGGTAAAGTTCAGTGACCTGACTTGGCATTAAAATTACAGATAATTTTGTATCTCTAATTATTTTCAAATAATGAAAATTATTTTAAAATATTGTCTTTGCTGGTGTAGCTGTTGCTGGTAATCCACCAGGAAAAACAGAAGAGAGAATTCCACACATTTACTGTTTTGTTACCTCATTGTTGGTAACAAAGCCTCAGTGTTACATCACAGAAACAAAACATGCTTGTGACTTTCTGTCATTCCTTCTTACAGACTTCAATGTCTAGCTTTTTCTTGATAACAGGGTGAATAAATTAATATACCTGTCTTTAAAATGGGAAGGTGATAGTCTGAGAATATGAAACCTTACAGTATTTTGACTTCTACAGGTTTTTTTTTACATAAAGCAAAATCCATCTAAGGGAAAAATACTTACTTTTCTGCTTCCAGAAAGTGCATGAACTTGGATTATATCTTTTTGTGGAATGAAGTATGGTGAGTCAAAGGCCTAAACGTACATAAGGGCTGTTTCTCACTTAGTGTCAAGGTATTGCTGTTTGACATTTCTTGGCTGCTGTGGCATTACTGTGATTCATCTCAACATATTAACATAACAGAACATGACTGAAGTAACAGCGTGTGACATATCAAAACAACACTATAAGAGGCCAAGAAATTCCATTTTTAATACTGCTGAAGAGAGGCTATTAACTTTTTTTGAGAGTTTATGTTCACTCTCAGACTTGCTAAGTTTCTGTCATTTTGATCTGAATCCAAGTGAACTTCTGAGATGTTATGATCAGAGTCTTTCTTTTAAAAGTCAGAAACTCTAGAGACAAGGCCCTGAAAAAAATCAAGGTCTCAACGTATAACAATTCTCAACTGACAACATAACAAATCTCAACTGACAATAAACAGTATTTAAATTATAGTTTTTTTCCTAAAATGTCTTTCTTTTGCACCTGTATAGTTTAGAGGTTTGTTCAACTGCAAACCCAAAATCAAGGTCTGCTTTCAGGGCTTTTGCTCATTATAAACATTTGAAGGCATCGTAATCTTCAAATGATATTTTTGACCTGCTAGCTATCACTTCCTCTAGAGGTAGAATTTCCCTGTTTACAACCTTTCATCACTCATAGGTTTGGTTGTTAAAGAGTTTCTTAAGCTCTCCTAAGCTTTCCAGCAGTGTATCCAAGAATGACTGCCCTTTGGAAAAGGGAGGGGAAGGACCGCAGTTAACTTACACAGCCAGTTTAGGTCCTCACAAGAACTCATCCACTTTAAACTCTCCTTGAGCTCTGAGGTTTGCATTGTTGATCTCTTTTTATCTTTTTGGTTTCATATGGTTTCTTTTTGACTCCGTTAGATATGATCACAAAATTATTTTCTGAGCCTGCCTTTTAAATATATATAGAGAAGCAGTGTCAAACAGTATATACTTTGTCACACTGGAGAGCTGTGCAGATGTGCTCCCCCCTGGGAGAGAAGCCAAACCTGATCGGTTATAGGTAATAGCTGGACAAGCTTTGCATGTCAAGCTTGAGAAACAGAGAAGCAATGACCAAAACCAGCCAGGCCTATTAATCATGAAATCTGATGAGTATGTTAAAACTGCAGCCATCCCTTCTGAAGGAGATCCAGCGGTTGACCAGAAGGCTGAGCACAGTAATCTGACCAGAGAGAACAGCAGTAATTTTCTTCTATAATTAAAAAAAGAAAAGGTGAAAATGTCAGGAAACTTTTGGGATCCTCTGTATTCAAAGATGAAGGTGGACCAGTGTGTATTTTCTCTAGAAATTCAAGTACTCCTAGAGAATTTGTACAAAATCTCTTCAGCAGTTTAATAGAATGCTAAAGGAATTTAAGAAAACTTTTTATTAAGAAGAGTCTGAATATTTCTTTCTTCACTGTCATTGGAAAAAATGTGGCTCTTTTTATTATAATGTGGTTTTTGCTATTGGTGGTTACTCCAGAAATAGAGCAAGTACTATCCCTGAGATTAGACTTTTTTTTCTGTCTCTGAAATACCGTATCTTAGAATTTTAGCATATAGAATAGCAATCAGTGAGTATTGTGCTTTGTTTATTTATTTATAGCTATGATGAACATCATAAACCCAGAAAAACAGGCGTGAAATAGAAGAAAGAGCTGAAAAAATGAAATGCCAACAGGAAGGGAAAAGAAACCATCAACGAACAGAAAGATGACATGTCTGGTGCTCTGCTCAACTGACTGATAGATACTGGTTACAGAATACATTGCAGCAGTTTAGACCTTGATATATTAAATTAACTCAAAATAAGCACAATTATAAACTCTTAGATTCATTAAGAGCGGTCATTTTAAACTATATAAAGCTATTGTATCGCTTCTGTATTTTGCTAGTAGACACATCTACCAGACTTTCAAATACTAATAACAAGTTAGGTCTAGATGGATCCTTTCCCTGTTGATAAGAGGCTCTTATTCTTTGATTGTTAGCTTTTCGGGCTATTGCTGAAAGTAAAATGATCATGGAGTTGCGAGATTTGCTTGGATTGCAAGTAACAAAACAGATTACTTCCATTTCAGTATAATTTGGGACTGAAGAACTTTCCCTGCAGCTGTTTTCTGCCAAATACCTGATATATAATTTATAGCAAATACTATTTGGGGGAAAGCACAAATATTTTTGTTGTGAATTGTTTGTCCAATTCTGTCTGATTTCTGTCTAACCTTTCTTAAGTTTATTATATTTTGAACAAGAAGATTAACATACATGATAGGGTTACTGAAATCTTTTGTCTGTCAAGGTCAATCTTACTTATTGCAAACACCTTCACCATGTAATTTCTTTTATAAACCCAACATCTTTATTTTAGGTCTTTTGGGTTTTGTTTTTGTTTTGTTTTTTTTTTCTTCCCACCACCATCCATCTTGCAAGTTTGTCTCAGAAAAGACATTCAGTACCTTTTTGTTTGGCAGTGTTTCTCCAGTCTCTAGCACATTCCTATACCTATGACACAATGACAGTTACTTTTCTACTGGAAATTGCTTGAAGATACATTTATTTATATGAATTTACTTTTCCAATCAGTCAGCGGTGATGAATTACATGACTTGGATATAAGCATTCAGATATTGGTATTAGTAAAAGACAGAAATAACAGATTCACTGAAGAAGTAATTGCAGTCTTATGTCTGTAATGCATGTCAGTTACAACTGAAATAGCTGAATTATCTAGATATCTGACTTGAGCCCCCAGATGTAAGTACTTCTCCCTTACCTATTATCATCCATTCAGCAGCTTCTTCTTAATCAGGTTTTGATAACCCATCACTCTTCTATCACATATAGTTAAAAAGTGAACCTCTGTTTTAAAACACAAAGAAATAAGTGTCTTTGCAGTGCTAATCAGCTGCAGCTAATACATCGTGTTCTCTTCTTATAAGTAGACAAGGTGACAGTCCTATTAGTTCTTGCAAAAATGGAAGAAAAGTTGGGAAGAGAGTGTAAGAGTTTATCTTGTCCTCCCCCACCTCACATTATCATTAGTTACGTCAGATACTTATGGAGTTACCTCCTGCTTCATTTGAGACTTATAGCAAGAGATCTGAACCCCCTGAATCCATAACAGTACCATAAACATGCTTGTATATATAAATATATATATAAATAAATAGTATTATACATTGTAGATTTTATTACATGTGAGATAGAAATATTATGTCTTTAAGATAATACTTTCAAGCAGAAATCAAACAATTTCATGTGATTGGAATATTCCTCATTTAGTTCAAGCAGGAGTAATGGGTTAGGGTAATGAAGATACTCCATTTTGTTGGGTGTGCCATATTTCTGAATTATGTAGAATATATACCTTGTGTGGGGCATGGCATCTTTGGTAAATATTCTTTATAAATTAGAGTCCTGTTGAATTGTTGCATGTAATTTTACTTTACAGTTTTGATAGTGGTTTTGGGTTTTTTTCCTGTCTTTGAAAGAATAGCATAGGAAAATACGAGATCTAAAGTAGATGGAAATCTACTAAATACTATTTATTCTGTTTTCACAGCTAATGAGTTTGCCTGGGAAATGTGTGCAAACAGTCTGTGATAACAGAATAATGCACTTGTGCCTACTCAGTTCCATGCACTATCCTCACCTACCTGAAAACTGAAGGAAAATAGGTATCTGAAAACCATCACTGATACACACTCATATCCAGAGGAGACTGTTACCGTTCTCCCATCCTACTGCATATGGTGTGCCAAGAGCATTTTGCAATACCTGCAGTATGAAGTCTATTACTTATCCATAGCTTCTGTTTTATCTCCAGTGTAACTATTAGAAAATATGTATGTATCTTTTAGTGGTTTCTGTAGAATTTAAAATACTTAAGTGTGTAAATATTTGCTTTTTAATGATGATGATAACTGTGACAAAGCCCTGTTATAAAAAATGTCAGCATATGCCCTGCTCTTACATGTGGTCCTGTAGAGAAGGATTCAAATGGTAGAGGAAGGATTTATTTGAATAGTTTTGATATGTGAACTAAGTTACATGACCAATTATGAGTATCCATTTCCATAGTAGTAATTAATGCCATATAAGTAATAAAATATTTCTACTATTACTTACATACTGGGCTATTAATTGTTTCTTCCAGGCATACCTCTGAAGAGCTTTCTTGATTCTTAAGAAAACAGTATTTTCATTTCATTTGTAGAATTTTTTTTAAAAGCCAGATTTCTAATTTTTTCTGTTGTTGCCAGAGAATCATTAGCAACTGCTACAAGATTTATATTCTTGGAAATGTCTATAGTAGATCATGGTCTTTAACTGCTGAGTATGATGCAAGGAAAAGAGAATGTGTGTTTAGACAAGATGAATTGTGTTTGTCTTTCCACTTAGTTTTGAAATATTTATGTGTATTCTTGTAACATTACATTAGAGAATTTGCACATTATCCACACGTCACATCACATTAAAGATGATTTGACCTTAAACTATATTAAAAGAAAAGCATGAATGGCAGTAGGAGTACATTTCATATAATACTTTCTACTCACAAATACCTTTTTTTTTTTTTTTTGGAAGATTTTATTTTGTAATTGCATTTCTGTGATCACCTTTGTACTTTACCATATTTCAGTACAGATATAAAGCAAATAATTTCTGTGCCAGATCAATTGAGGAATCAGCCTCAACTAGTATTCCATTTGGTAGTAACCAGTACCAGAGATTTTAAAGAAAATAGCTGGACTTTCTTGAGTGAACGATAATGGCATCCCATTACCCAGAGGGTAAATTTCTTCCTCAAATATGTCACTGACTTATGGTGTACTGTATAATAATAGGATAAATTTACAAACATTATTTTTTTGGGAAACAAAAATAATCTTGGAAAACCACTTGCTATTGGAACTCCAGATATTGTTGGTTTGGTGGTTGTACTGTGTTGTGTTTTCTAGTGTTGCTGGGTTCTAGAAGTGGAAACAATTCTAGTGCTCTACTTTTTACAATATAAAACAAAGACCTTTTTTCACATTTAAAATACATTACTTTTTAGGAATTATGTCAGCAATTTGTCCAAAAAGATAATTTAAGAAGACGATAATGAAACCAGAGGGATAAGGGTGTGTGGGCAATAAAAGTACAGAAGAGAGTCATGTTGAAAATCCAAAACTTCATACACTTTTGAGTAAATTTGAAATAGTCTTTGTTTTGTTTAATTTGAATTTTCCCAAGATGTGTCCTAAAGGAACACAACCTGTAGGTCTGTGGCATAAAGACCACCACAAGCAATGAATGACAACTGCTTTTGATTCCCAGTTCTTTCAGGAGCTCCAGAATATTTTGCATGCTTCCCACATGTGTGGGGCCCAGTCCCAGAAGGGTTAGGAGGAGTCTGACATAGGCAACAAGCAATTCTGGTCCATGTCCAAAGTTAAAATATTCATGATAGAATGCAATAGAGAAAATAACAGCAGTAAAAATCCTCTTCGTCACCTTCATTATGACTTTGCTGCTGTACTGAATACTAGACAAGCTGAGCCTACTGCTCAGTGATTCCTGATAATGGAAAGGAGGCTAAAAGTGTCACTGTTTGTCTCCTCTGTTTTCTGTAGACATTATTAAAAAAAAAAAAAAAGCCCAAGCATTTCTCATTTCTCCCACCTGTATTTATTCATTAATCACAGCTACTACTGATTGTGCTACCAACTCAGCCACTCATTCTGCAGGTTGCTGTGTGCCTCACACAGCTCTCAAGTAGTAACACTCATTTATCTCAAAGTGGTGTAACTGGTATTTAAAGGTCAATATTGGCTCAACTCATCTGTGGGTTTCAGTGCTTAAAAACAATGGCAGCAATGTACACACACGCACACACAAAGAAAATCTCTGGTCAGCTACTTTAAGTCTAAATTGCAGTTATCAAAAGTGAAGACATGTCATTTGGGAGCTGATATTTCCTTTTTTTCTACAGGCAGAAACTATTGCCATATAAGAAACATTTGTGATCTGGTATTTCTTTGTGAAAGCCCCGAATTTTATTCTTTTTCTGAGAAGATTTTTTTTTACTTTCTATCACAATGAATGTGTCAAAAGTTCTATTGTTTTTCTAGATAGATGCTAATATGAAGCACCTTAAGTTTATGAGAGAGAAAAAAACCCAAATTGTCAGGAAAAATATTCTTCATTTTTATAAGAAAATACTTATTTGATTTGAAATATTTTAAATGGAATAGGAGAGACTGTCAAAGGGCAGCATAATTTGAGTAAATAAACATTATCATATATCATAAGCTACAGCAAAACTTTAACAGTATATTCAGTGTAAGGCATATGAAAAGACAGGTTTTCCCTGTCCTAGTTGTCATGATTCTCAAGGTGTAGGCTACTTCTTTCCATTATTTTTATACATATTCTGTATATTATCTATAAATATTGCATATTTCTGTATATGGAACTGTGCACATAGATTTCAAGTCCCATCCTGCAAGTTCAGTCACAGGGCAAGACTTAAGTGGTATCTTCATTACTTCCTCTAATTATAGCAAATTTATTTGGGTTTGCACCAAAGAAGATAAGGTTTATAACTTTAAATTTCTAAACCAATTCTCCCTACCAGGGAGCCAAGAGAGGATAAAAACCAATAGGTATATATGTTTGTGTGGTTATTCCCCTCAGTGTATAGCTATGCACAGTCCAGTGTATTTCTGCTGCATGAAGCATGGTACCTTCTGATCGATAGCTAATTAATAAAATGCTAAAAGTATGGAGTGTCGTCACATATAGTGGCTTTCATGTAGGAGTCTCGAAGTTCTTAGAACCCTCCATTCTCAACCACACCTCAGAAGCAGGTTTGGCTTTTGTGGACTGATACAGATGAAGCAATATGTATCTAAGGTCAAGCAGATTTGATGTATTAGAAAAAAGATGACTTCTGCTCCATTTCCTTACTGATCCTAGTACTCAGCTGCTACCAAGAGAAGGAATGTTTTCTGAGCTTTTCTCTCTTTTTTTTTTTTTTTATAGAGTGATGTGAGATGATTTTTCACAAAGCCCTTTTGTTATGCAATCTGTACAACAGAATTCATCAGTTTTCTTTGTAGCATTTGAGTGTCTTTGTCATTCCTTATATATTCTACAGCTGAAGTCAATTAGAACCTTCCACTAACTTCGCCCTGTAACACAACAGGGCTCATGACAAGAATTTCTTCATATTTAGGCTAGAAAGGAAGGATTAAAGATTTTAAAATCCCATGACTTCCAGCAAATACTTCAAGCCTTTGAAATGTAAATTCAGTTATTTCTTTTTTCAGCTTTTTGCACCTTATTTATCGCAAACAGCTAGAGTAGGGTCTTCACTGTACGAGCAAGCCAATTGTCTCAGCTAGGCTGCAAAGTTGTCAGTAATTACGTGTGTTACGCTGGCTTGTATGTGTGGATGTGCACCTCTCACCTGGCAAGCTGATCTGGGTGACCATGAGGCTTCCTTTTGGACTCAGACTTGGGGCTCCAGGGGCCTGGAGTTCCTGATCTTATTCTTGATGTATGATACTGCAATAAGTGCTGATTTTGTTCATGTTCTCACAGTGAAACTGTCATAGGGAGTTCAGTATTGGTCAGCTCTGTAACTTGGTATACAAGTCTGATGATACTACGGTGAAGAAAAAAGGCTCGGTTCCTGGTCTTGGATTGAACTTTCCTTGTCTTACAGACACATGCCTGACTCCACATGGCTTTAGGTGAAGAACTCCTTTATCAGATTAAGGGATAGAACATTATTTGAATAGGACAGCTGCTCAGCTGGTATGAATTAGCATAGCTCTGTGGGAGTCCACAGACATGTGAAGGATTAAGAACAGCTCAGGGCCTGGCCTAGCATCGTTCTAAACATAATTTCTTAACATTAAGCCTTAAAAGCCTTTCTTTGACATAATGCCAGGGAAAATACTAGGTAACAGCACAAGTCTGGCAAAACTTGCTGCCCATTAAGAAAATATCTTACCCAAAGGAATGAGGTTTATAAGCTTCTCCGAGCAGAATGATAAATAGCACTGGGGAAGCTGACTCTGTGTACCAGGATGCGTGTTGTGGATACTTGCGTTTTATGCATTTAGCATTTGTCTGGCAAAAGGCATGTTTGTTTTTCCCCTTTGAGTTTCATATTGGCAGTGTTGCAAACTGGTATTGTAAACTTTACTGGATGTAGTCAGATCTGTGTAACAGAGCTGGTCAGTAGCTATGAGCATGTGGCAGCTTAGTCTGCTTGAACTCTTTAAAAGGCCTTATTCTATCCAGCTTCTCATCTTGATACGTCTTGAAGCTTCAGTTCAGGAGAGAACACGAGCTTTCTGGGCCTATGAGACTCAACGTTCAAGTCTAACTCCTCATTTTCCACATTCTTCCAGGTTTTAAAAAAGGCCCCCAAAGGTAGACAGAGCTCAAGCAGTGACAGGAGCGTCTCCTGTACACATCGTGCTTTGTTTACAACAAACTCATTCAGACAGGTAGCAAGTACCACTCCATTTTTCACATGCAATGAGTCAAGCTGCTTGCAAACAGCACAATTTCTCATCAAATGGATCCATATTTTAATAAAGTGTAGGCTTATCACTTTTTTTCTAAGAGCTTGTTATTTTAAACTAACTTGTATATATTTGTATATTTTTGAAACGTTATCATGAAGATTTGTCAGCATGTACTGATTTACATAGATACAGAAAGGAGACGCACGCTGCAACACTCAGACGTTACTTGCAGTTTGGACAGGTTTAATGCATGGTAAAATATAAGTTCTGGTGCTTCTACCAAGAGTTTAAGATTAATTAATTAAAGATGTAGCATAAATAATGGTTGTTACATATAATGTATGGCTTGCACTATGCTCTATACAGAAAAAGACTAGGATGATGTGGGCAGGGGGGATGACAATTTATATGTTTCAGACTTCATAATACCAGAACTTTACATCACGAGCTATGCTGTAGTCTATCTGGTGTCTAGTGTCCTTCTGACATGCTTAGTGTAACCACCTTGATACAAACTCCGTAGAAATCCACACTGCTTTCATTGATTCTGATACCTTTGTTTCTAAGAGCTTCTATTGGGTTTGCATGGCGAAGTAGTAGGGAGTAGTAGGGAGGCTTCAGGGACAGCTTCTGTGAAAAGCAGCTAGAAGCTTCTGCCATGTCCAATGGAGCCCGTGGCAGTCAGCTCCAAGGTGGACCCACTGCTGGCCAAGGCCAAGCCCATCAGCGATGCTGGTAGCGCCTCTGGGACAATATATTTAAGAAGGGGGGGGGGGAATTTACATAATTGCAGCTGTAGAAAGGAGTGAAAATGTGAGAAACAATTCTGCAGACACCAAGGTTAGTGGCTAAGGAGGAGGCTGGGGGGGCTCCTGGCACCAGAGCAGAGGCTCCCCCCCAAGCCGGGGTGGGCTGTGTCCCCAGCCCGGGGAGGTGGGGGTGGCAGGGACAGGGTGCGCTGAGCTGCTGCAGCCCTCTTCCCCATCCCCCTGCCCGCTGCTGTGGGGGAGGAGGGAGAGAAACCGGGAGTGAGGTTGAGTTCAGAAAGAAGGTGGGGGGGAAGTTAAGTTGTAAGTTTTTTTTCTCATTATCCTACTCTGGTCTGATTAGTAATAAATTACATTAATTTCCCCAAAATGAGTCTGTTTTGCTGGTGAGGGTAATGGCTGGGCACTCTCCCTGCCCTCATCCCAACCCACGGACCTTCCATTACATTCATTCTCCCTGGTCCAGCTGAGGATGGCAGTGATGGAGCAGCTTCAGGGGGCACCTGGTGTCCAGCCAGGGTCAGCCCACCACAGACCAGTATTCTGAAAATGAAAGCATGTAAAACATGGGCTGATGATGGCACTGATCACTTGAGGTCATTTATTCAATCTGAGCAATACCTTTTTGGTTAAATAGGGCTGCCTATGGAATGAAAATGCAACAGAGTATTTCCTTCTGCAAGTATATATTATAGTTCTTTTCCCTGTTTTTTTCTTAATTTTTTTTTTCAATATTCTTGCCAAACCATCTCTTTCTCTATGTTTACTCAGTGTTGAACACATTTTAGGCATTACACTTTATAAGGAGTGACCTCTATTTTATATGAGAGTAAAATCCTTTGCATAATCCAAGTCAAAGGAGAATGTTCCCAGTATGTCATGATTTTTCATTTCTTCCTACTTTTAAATTACGAAAGATCAAATTCTGGTTTATCTCTGCAGCAGGGGAAGCAAGTGAAGGGAGCAGTTTCCTTTTTTGCGTCAGTTTTCCTCAGCTTATTTGGGTTTGGTCGCTAATATGTAATTTGCTCTCTCTGACGATGTAATTGATGATTACAGTGTCTGCCTCCCTCACTTTGTTGGAGGATCAGAGTTCTCTACTTCAAAAAGATATATATGATAATCAGGTGCTGTTATATTCACTATTTAGTAAAAATAAGCTCTCTTAATAAAGGCATAACTGTTCTTCTGATTTCAGTAGTTTGGAAAATAACTTGCATTTAGCATGACCGGAGGTCAGTATGTTGGCTTCTAGTTCCAGTAATATTATTGATTTGATTTGCATTGTAGAAATATGACAGTAATTATTCATCAGGATATCTCTGAAAAACATTTTATGATATTAAATTGCTCTTCAGTAATTTAAAAACTAGACTCTCTTGTGTGTTTATTTGTTGATTTCACATTTTTAATTGCATGTATGAAAGGAAAGGCATAGGTAAAACTAGGTGAAAATATCTTTGATCACTGGCTTTTTTTCCCCTTGAAATTATCTGATGAAATAGTTGTTATTTTTATTGTCAAAGTATCTGCTGGACAGAACCATGACTGAACAGGGATTTGTGTAATTTTTCTATAACACGTAAACAATGGTTTGGATTCTAAGGTGTTTTGAGGTCAGATACTCATCTGGTACAAATCGGTGTAGCCTGATGTACATCAGATGTGGATCTGGCTTATTTTCTGTCTTTGAGGTTGGTACTTGCTTAGAGGACTCCTACATCACCTCATATTGCAAGACTGATTTAAATAATTGGGGCAGAAATGGGAAATCTGATAGCAGGGGGTTTTGGCAATGCATTGGAAGTGTAGCATTTGTTTTACTGCAGAAACAAAGAGGTCAAGAACACTGCACTTTATTTAAGAAACCCAGTATATGAACTCTAATATTATTTAATCAGTGGAAGCTGGAAACAGGTCACAATTTAGGTAAATAAATTAATGTCTGTCCAGTGTTAACCAATGAGCAGGTTTTCAGGAGAGTGAAGATGTCTGATGCTTTTTCTTTCCACAGAGGAAAAGAAGCCTTAGCACATCTAGGATGTCTTCTTATTTTTCCTTTTTACAATAAAAGGAAGCTTTTGTATTATGTACACATAAGTCCGAGCATCAAAGATTCTTCTCAGCTTTTTCTTTCAGGTATTTTGGAGACTAAAGCCAGTGCAGATAATAACGTGATAATTCTTGAAACTAAAGCAGATGATCCCAGGATGATCCTCAGCAGTGTCAACTTCTGAGGTTTAGAGATTTGCCTCTGGTTTGCTTTGGCTGTACAGCTTAAGTTGTAACAACAGAATACCTTGAGAAAGTTTGCTTTAGGGGAAGATAAGCAGATGATGAAATAGCCTGGTGATTAATGTGGAGGAGCAGTGTGTGGGAGGAACTGGGCTATAAGTTCTGCTCAGTCTAATTCTAGATACTTAATTAAAGTCTTTTGAATTTAAAGCTGAAGTCTTACAGATAAATATGTCAAAAAATGTGAGGGTCTTTTCTTTCTCCAAGAGGTATTTTGTGAACTGTTTTGACTGTAAAGGAACAACGATTTGGTGAAATTTTATTCAACATAAATTAGATAGGGCTATTGGCTGTCTTATTTTTTCCTTCAAAACCACGGATCGCTTCCTGTTCTTACTCATCCACCAGGCTTTCCTTCCATTTGTAGTAATTATGTGATTACCACTTGGAATCAGGAACAAGATAAATAATGCTTGGTACTCTGTCTTGTTTAAAGTTTCTAAGGAAATTATAATAAAGTTTAAAGGTTTCAGGGCTTTGGTTCTGAACGTAGGTATCCATATGATTCTAGTATATGTGAAATCACTGTGGACCCAGTTAAGTTAGTATATAAACTGATACCATTTTCTGACATCTCTTCTCAAACCTATCCCAGAAGCCTGACTTGGCATAGCCCAGAGCTTTAGAGTATATTTGGGTGGGTTGTGTCCACAGCTGGATAAATACACTTTAAAGATATATTTGCAATATTGTCTGACATGTTTTAAAATACAGGCTTTGAAAGAACTTGCAACCTAGATTTTGCTTCTTATGCACAGTTCCCATCAACATTTTAAAATATTATGGCTTTTCATAACAGAAACCAGTTCACAATTTCTTAAGACCAGCTACAGCATAATTTGACAATGAAAATTCTGTGTTTAGATGAAGGACATTAACATGGTGTACAACCTTTCAGTAAATAGTCTTAGAAATGGATTGGGGGATATGGTCTTCTGAAAAGAAACTCTGCATGTGATACAGAGATGGACCCAAAGCTCAGTGGGCAGGATCTAGTAGATAAAGTTTCTTCCTGCCTGCCATTTCTAGCATTTTTTCTTTGATAACTGATGGTGTCATTTGAAAAGTCACTTAGAAGTCTGTTACTCCTAGCAGAAATGTCATTCAACAGACTGAAAGCATATGTAAAGAGGCACTTTTATTAGCTGTTTTTCTGTCTTAACACCTCAGCATTGGTTCTGCCTTAACCTCTTCATTAATCAAATGCCCTGATACTTGTGTTGTTTGCTGTGGAAGGTGACAGATAAATGCCCATCCAGGAACTTGATTTTGGTTATGGCAGGCAAGCAAGTTCCCTGTGTTCAATGATAAAGACACAGGGTGTTCCTTGAAGAAAGATCACATGTACCCTAGGTGGTGACACCGAAAGAAGGCCCTGACTGGTCATGTCTAGCGAAAACTCACTGTAGATACAAAGAGAAAGCTCACCACCTCGGTTTTCCAGCATACATTTCTGAACTCACTTCTTCCTGAAAAGCGTCCTGGGTGAGAATTTAGGCATCTTGTTAACATTACTTTGAATAGAGAAAGAGATTAAAGAATAAGAAGAATAGAATAGAAGTACAGTTGCCAGGAGTAAAGAGATCCTTCCCATGTTTCCACCATATCACAAAAAAGCAATGATTAATCTGGTTTTACAGATTTTCCCAGATGTCCTGTGCATGCTGTGGGGTTTTACGTTCAAGAATATGAAGAGATGGTAATGAGTTTATGGCTTTTGGGAAACAAAGTAAAAATGTTTCTAGATGCCAGGAACATCTATCATTTACAGTCTACCAGAAAACAGTGGAATTGCCCCATACTATTTGCAGTGCTAATTTACTGTAGGTTTCCTAGAGAGAAGAGCTATCATTATATGACATACAATTTCTGCAATTAGCTGGTTAAGCAGCATTTCTTTTTTAAAGTAGCATAAAAATGACATGTTCAGGAACAGCACATTAGATTTTCTTCTAAGTGGCTACTCCAGGGAATAGTATTTGTCCTAGAACATAAAGGTCAATGATAATTGAAGAATGTCAATAATGGCTAGAGCCACTACAAAAATTCAAATAAATTTGTTAGACAATTTTATATGTTCTTTCTTCAGCAATATCACAGGAAGTGATAGTCCCATAAGTCATATTCTGTAAGTAGGAAAGTGCTCGACCTATACTTCAAATACTTGGCTTTTAGAAAGAAACAGGTTAAATTACTATATTTATCCTGTAGCCTATTTCTTTTCAATTAGTATTTCTAGTGGTTAGAGTCAGGTGGCAACCAAAAACCTATCACAATGCATTTATTTGTGATATAGGGAACATACAAATGAACAATATGTTGAAGTATGACCTTAGAAGAGTATAATTTTTATACATAATAACATTTGTCTGCCAACTCGCATTATCTATAACTGCTCACTGGGTAGAGGTATGCTGGGAAGAATGAAAAAGTGAAGGATGTGAAAGAATGGGAGTTTCTTCCTTGTATGCAGTGGAAAGCCTTAATAGTTGTCTTAAATCCAAATAAAGAAAAGACATCTGGGATGTGGAAGCCCAGAAGGCAAGATCCATTTGCATTCTGAGGTATGTCTTTCATGTACAAGAAAGTAGAGAAAAAAAATGGGGTTTGTCCCTCCTACTCCCGGTGGAAGTGGCATCTGTCCGATGCGGCAGCATCTGGCGTGGTTCATTGTATTGAATCTACCTTCTAAAGGACATTCACGGTTTTGAACACGGGAGTATTGGAAAGCATATTTCTAGTATTAAAGCTTTAGTGAACTTTTTAAAAAATGAATGAGAAAATTTCAGACTTCTAGATAAAAACTGAGAATACAATATTTAAGTTTTCAGTTTTATATGTAGCAATTAATTACAACAGTACTCATACTATATAGCTTTCCTCTACAAACTACTTTTCCTTCTTTTATATTTTTTTTGGAGATGATGAACTCATTTCTTCACACTTCTAAAAAATAAATACCAAAAATACTTTTTGCAAGTGAATAAATGTTCCAGGATTAAAGCAGGGTAGAGCATTTGGTGACCTGGGAGACTGTAAGTTTCATTGGAGAAGAAGGTAGAAGTGGTGAGGAAAACAGACTAAAAGCAAGCAACCATGTGTTCTTCCTCAAGTCATGTAGACATATGCCCTGTTTTGGTTTAGTATTGAAAGTCAGACGCAGAGACATTTTGTTTCTGTTTTACTGCATTTGTTTTACTTTCTGCATACGTATTTGAATTTGTCTACTCGTTTCTGTATTATATTGTACCATGTGTGTGAATTCGTATCTGTCAGTGCTGTATTGATGCATGGTGCGTCTTCTGCTTATGGAAGTTCTGTGTTAATTACATTCATAAACATAATACGGTCTTGCATCCAATTTTCTTCTCCATTTTGCTTTTCAGAAGCTAACATACGGATATATTGATTGACATTTTTATTCATTATAGGTGGGCTGAATAGATTCAGAAACATTCAGGTACAAGCTGCTAGTACAGTTTGTGTTTTCCTTTCCAAGAAGCTGTTTGCCAAATCTGTATAAGTGTTTTGAAATACTGTAGGGATTTGGCTCTACTGACTACTAGCTGTGGTGTTAGTCTCCCAAAGTACCTTGGGGATGACATTTTGCTAGTATTGTTTCTCACACCTGGAGGCATTTGTGATGGAGCATTGCCAATTAATTTTCATTGTGACTTTCAATGGTATTAAGGCACAGCATAGCAGAAGTGCAAATGAATTATTGTAGGATTCAAATGCTTTGCTTTATTCTTAAAAAGCCAGCTATTACTTCAGGTTTAGAGCAAACACTGGCTTGCTCCTTAAATGTACAATTAATCCGAGAGTACTTGTCCTGTTGATAAAATAACTAATGGGTGTAGAGTTTGCTGATGGAATTAAAAGTCTGCACAACATGACACAGCACAAGATAGAGCTGATGTAAATTGATACCTCCGCAGTGGAAATAGTAACCCTAAAGAGAAGAGAATTAGTGTCTCTGTAGTGAAAGTACAGCAAAAGAAAACATAATTAGCTTGTATTACACCATTTGGAAATTCATCTTTGAATGTTCGGCAATGTAAGGATGTAAAGCTGTGTCAGTGTGGTGCCATGCAGAAATAACTGGGCTAGATCTGAACAAGCACTGCCTGTACCTGCAGTGATACATGTTTAATAATCAAAGCAGAATTGTGTCATTGTGAAGTCATTGTGAAGGTTTTGGGTTTTTTTCAAGTTGGTAAGAGAACAGCTCAAAAATAGCTTAGATATTTATTTCTGAGCTGTTCTTCTGAGGCTGCGTAGGATTTGATGTTCAAGCATCCACGAAATCTTTCAGCAAGACATGTCCATATACCTGTTTTGTATCACAAGATGTTATGATTGTGGGCGCAAATCAGATTCTGTTTGTACAACTAACACATTTTAGTCTAGAGTTTCTGTCAAAAATTGTGCAAATGGCTTGTGGTATCCACGTGTGATTGTTCCGTGCACACCAAGTAATCCCGGTACTTGTGCATGTGTTGAACTCTCTGCAGAAGTGACGGTCAGTTCAATAGCTGCTTAGAAGTGTTAGGCTCCCGCTGTGTGCACAAATAAGCAATAAAAAGTGTGCTTGGTAGATGTGTTCAACAATTCCAGCTTGGGTCAGTGCTACTGTGTTTGGTTCATGCCAGTTCAGCCATCTACACCAGGCTCCTCTTCATGATACAGAAATGTCTTGTTAGAGGTTTCTGTGCCCATCAGTTAGGTGCTGAAGTGAAAGAGACTGCATTAAAGGAAATTGCAATTTATCCGTACACAGGCTGTAAATACATCCAGGTTTTGGGTAGGTATAATAGTTTGTGTATATGCAAGGGCATCCATCCACATCAGACATTCAGAAATCTGTGACAATGGTGGAAGTACTTGTGGTAGCTTTATTTAAGTTCCAATAGTACGTATTTAAGTAATGTATTTTCATTCAGGTGTGCCACAAAATTTCACAGGTAATTTACAACTATTAAACAAAATATTTAGGTGCAGAAATGGCCTTTTCCATAAGAAGTAACGATATTTTTATTTTTTTTTTTTAGATCTGTGTGCATTTTTAACACTACTGGAAAGGTTACTCTGTTTATAATAAAAAAAAAATACATCCTGCCCACCTGAAATAGAATAACTGATTTTTAAGCCAGGACTGAAAATAATTGTATATGTGTGAATGTCAGGAGTGTTATATTTACCAGCCATTATGTTAGCCACTGGGTAAGGTGAGATGAGTATTGCATCAAAAGTTTCTGTTGTCACATTTTAAATGTGTTTGACTGAATGGCAGAAATGTGAAAATATTCAAGTTGTACAAGTTGAAAGCTGAAGTGCTGTAAAGAAAAAGAAAAAAACCCAACAAAACAGTCACCAGAAAGCAATAAACAAACAAACAAAAAGCCCATGCCCCCAAACACCCAAAGCAGTAGACAGGAGAATCCCAGTAGGCAAGACATGCAAGAATTCAGTCTTCCATGGTTTTTACTGTTTACACACGTACAGTTTTTTGAAGGTCTCCATCAATAGGTATTTGTCAAAAGTCAGCACAAGAAAACCTTTTTTTCCACTTAGTTCTGAGTCTGAAATACAATATACTGAGATAATCAAAGGTACCAAGAATGACAAAAAAAAAGGAGATTCATTGTGAAGGTTCTTGTATTTCTCTTACAGCTAGAGTGGTAGTGAAACTATCATGGAATATAATCCAAAGAAAGCTGTGCTGGACCAGTTCATTTTGGCAGCTACGTCTGGAACAACTCCAGAGCAGCTCATCTTTTATTCACAGAAAATTTGAAAAGGGATTTGACTTGGCATGGTGTCTCATCTATAGAACAATGAAAGCAAAAAAATAAATAAAAATAAATGCAACAATAAAGGCATGTCAAAAGACTAAGCCACACTAAAAAAAAAAAGGCATAAATATGACAGAAAGGAAGATGAGATAATAGAAAAAAATAATGGAAAAATAGTAGAATAAGTGAAATAAAGGCAAGTAGGAAATTACATGTCAGAAAAAAAAGTGTGATAGAAAAAGGTAAGCGAAGAAACCATATGGAGAGAGCAAATAAAGCAGAACAATATTGAAAATCAATTTAAAGGTGAAAAATATATGATTTGTTGGAGCTTTGTCTCCCTTGAAAGAATGTAAAACATTAAATTATCTATTGTTTGAGGTCTAAACAAAAATTGTTTTGTTTTATTCCATAATGTGTGGCTTATTTTTGCCTAGACAGTAAGGAAAATGCAAAGATAATTCTATCACTTAAGAAGTAATAGCAATTAAAACTGAGGTGGCTAAAATATCCAGTGAAGTTTTGGGTGATTTTAGCAAAGTTTATGCCTTTGAAATCATGGAAATTAAACAGTAGGAATGGAGTTGCATATTATTATTGATATTTTTATCATAATGCAAACCATTAGTCTCTTTCATGTTGGCTATTAAAATATTGTAAATGAGGTGAAAGTTAATGAATGAACTAACAAATGAGCAAAATATGTAGATCCACTTGAGCATCATAAATATGAAATCTTGTCATCCGAATGCCTGACTTTTAACCTCTGTCTTTTGCTACTTAATTGCTCTCTGTGGTCCCTCTCTTTCAATAAAATTAAACTTTGCTTGCTGCAACAATACATACAGCTTAGTGTGGACTTAGGAACATTTTTCTTTTGGGGCTAAGAGGAATCATGGCCGTGAGAGAACAAGACTAAGCACAGGTAATTTAGCCTGCATCTAGGTGGATTTTGTAGCTTACTCTGAGCTCCCAGGATCTTGGCCAGACTCTGGGTCAGTGGCACACAGTACAGGGCCACTGAACTGCAACTGTTTGCCCCAGAAATGAACTTGGAGCTGGCTGCTTGGAGAAAAATTTGGGAAATTACGGCTACTGTGAAAGAGAGAGGTAAGTAAGTCTGTTATCATGGGTTTTCAGTGCTATGCAGTTCTAACCTAAGAATCCTAAACCAGTGTATTCCATTTGTCTAAAATAGTGTGTTCCAGTGCCAGCTCATTTGGAAAAGGCTGTTCTTTGTCTCTGCAAACACCTGCTCTTGTATGGTCCAATAGGGATAAGCTCTTTATCAGAAGTCTAAGCTCATTTAGTCTTGCAGGGAAAGCCTCAGTAGTAAAGGTTGCCCAAACCATGGAAACTCATCCTGGAATAGTAGAAGTGTAGGATCAGAAAACACTTGCTGAGGGCATGGAACTGAAGCACATTTTTATAAAATTCATCAGTAACAGAAGTTGTGAAAACTTTGAGATTAGGTCCAAGAAATTTGCCTGCCCTGGGCATCTAATTTGAAGGAAGAGAAATAAGAAGTTTCTAACAGTGACTGAAGTTAGAGTATTTAATAAATCAGAACAAGAGAAGAGAGAGAAATTAATTATGCTTTTTGATATGATTTCTTATGTGCTTCACTGCAGGTGTTTTCACTGTTGAAGCATACGTTCCAATCCATGCTTCTGTTATCTTTTTGTAAATAATTTTGTAAATTATGCTGATATTTGTAGTTGGGGATTTGAACATTCTTGATGTTTCAAATGGTGTTATAACTTCAGTAGGTCACTGTGTAATTGAGGTGAGAATATAAGTACAGCTGAATCTGCCTTTTCATGGATGTTAGAAACACTTGTACAGTTGTGCAGACGCAGTTGTCTCTTAAATATGCCCTATACCCTTCCCACCAAAATCTATAGGAATTGTGCATGTATATGTAAGGCATGGCAGATCTCTAAGACAGGTTTTATGCTGGTGAGCCATGCTGGAAGTCCATTTGATAATGCATTGAGTTTTCTTTTGAGGACCAGCAAGGAGTGAAGCTACTCACACACTCTCAAGTGCTTCATGCAGTTTCTGTGATAGTGAAATAAGAGGCAAGGAGCTCTTTGTGTTCCGCTTGTTACAGAATAATTTACATTTTCACTATCAGAGAGTAAGACAGTTTCAGTTTTATAGCAGGTTAAGGCTTTTCACTGTCATAATCCAAATTATTTTTTTGGCTTCTCTTGAAAGTATATTATGGCTTGACAATCATATTTTCTAACTTTGGTTTCTGTCTTCATGGTGGAGTTTAAATCCAGATTGCATTTCAGCTATAGATGGAGCTACAGCTTTCCTTTATTCTGGATTGAAGAGGCAATGAAAACAATACTGCACTTTCCTTGAGGTGGAAGCGAAGCCATCACATTATGATCTGATAACTTCAGCATGAGCTCCCATCTCATCGAGCCATTCGTTTCTGTGCCATGCTACAGCATAGTGCTCCCTCAGTTATACTAACACAACCGTTTATGGAGTCATGTTGTGAATTGGATCAGCAAACTCATCTGGGTTAAAACAAAACAAATAAAACCCCTGCAAAATAGGTGGAAGGGGATCACTTATAACTGGTTTTGCTTCTGAAATCCCTTTATTTTCAGCCATGCTTTGAACTCTAGTGTCTTTCATTTTTTCTTGGGTTTACTAGTTCTTTGAGCTCTGGGATGGCATCCATCATCATTCTTTCTGACAACATATTGTCAAAATCTTAGGACCCTTGCAAGATTCCTAATCTTCACCTATGTCTTTATGTGGTGGCCCATGCATGCACCCCTGTGCGTTCCATAGCAGATACATAGTACAGCTTCTCCTACTCATATAAACATCCCATTGCTGTTTTTTTATAGCCCAATACTGCTGAAGTGATTCCTACTGTTAAGAATGTTACTTTACCTATATAATCAATAGCTGGCTTTGTGGAGAACGTGGTATTGTGAGCAGTTCATATATGGACTTAATAATTACATTTCTACGCACTAAACACTATGTGGAAAAAGTGATGGGTTTATATAGAAGAAGAAAAAATGCACCAAACTTCAAGTCATATTTTAATTTCTTAGCACTGTAGAGCATTTTTTGAATCATAAGACCTCAAATATCCCACCTATAGCCATATTGCATTTAAAAATTATAATGAGTTAGATTTTGGAGGAGTCCGTAATACTCATTCACAGTTCAGCTCTCTTGCCAGAGAGTCTCTTTTTTCATACTAAACCGTTTTTCGAATACTGACAGCCATAAATAACTCATCCAAAGGCAGTCACTAAGGTGTAAGTCTTAAACTTTTGGGGAGAAACGTATGAAGGATTTATGAAGTCAGATAGAGATACATAAGCAGAAGAGACTTGCAGTCTGTCAAATCACCTGAGATTTGTAGGTTGGACTCCACTGAATTGAAGTAAAATTATAAAAGCTGCTGAAACTATATTCTGGTCTCTTTGATCCCTTCCCACTATTCAAATTAAACTAATGGTTTGTCTTAAGTTCTGCTGAATGTTCAATATAGGCATTTATAGGCTGCACAGACAATGTGAACAATAAACAACTTCATTAATAATTACATAAAAATTATTCCCATGTAAGCAGATTCTTCCCCATCCACACTCATTCCGGTTATTCGGAACAATGCGGCATTCAATTTGCTAAACAAAAATAGCTACTTATTATGGTGGGAACAAGATGCAGATTGCATTAGGATGGCATTTCATCTTATCTGTTAGAGCTTCTGGGATTATTCTTTCCTTCTCCCATTTCAAAAGGAATTCATTATGCTGTGATGTACAGCAGGAGTACAGCTCCCTTTATAAAATTATTAAGCTGCTTTACAATTAAAATTGCCATCTTTTGTCCTGTTGCTGTTGTTTATAAATGAAAAGAAAAACTGAATGCTAAGTAGAATTATTGTGAAGTACGTGCATATTCTCCAGGAGGGTATTTTCCATTTTCTTATGAAATACTGGTGTTGCTCTAGTGTGTATTATTAATCACATATTTTATTTATCTCAGACTAGTAGAAGCCCCCAGTTGGGACTGAGAGTCCTACTGCGTGATTGCTGCACACGCATGTAATAATAAAAGAGTAAAAGGGATCCTGCTTTAATCTGTACAGAAGGTTACTACCAGCACAACTAAAGGCCTCCTTTCTGCGGGCCTCGTGGGGCAACAGCTTCACTCAGATTTTGTTAACATCATCCTTTCACTGACTCACAGTCCACATGGAGCAATTGCTGCATCCAATTAAATCATGATTACTAAGTGGCAATGGATTTTGTTAAAAAAAATTTGAGAAAATTCTGTTTTCTTGTGGCAATTTCTTTGGCATTGCAGCCTGCTTAATAGGTGGTCATACTCTTGCATTGGTTCTTGATGGCATCGTAACCCAGTGCGCAAAGCAGAGCTTATTTTATTGGATCATATCAGAGGAGATCCAAGAGGGAAGTCCCATTCCATAATTGCTTTCTGCCTCCCAAAGCTTTTGTAAGTGGTACTCTACTCGATTTCACAGTTTGCATATGGAGCAGCTGAAGGCAGTAGGAAGGAGACACTGGTTAAGGTAGTCATAATGTGTTGGTGGTGGTTAGCGCTCTTGCTTTCATCCATCCAACCCAAAAGGAACAGCACCGATACATCCTGGTGCCTGGGCTGTCAAAGCGAGCTTCCTGAGGCTTGGCTGGCGTGAATCTGGGAGGACAGTAGTAGTTACAAAGCATCAGCAGTGTTAAATTAGTAGTTCCCCCCACCCCTACCCTCCTCAGAATACAGCAAGAGTCATGAAAATATCAGAAAACTGATATAAAACTGTGAATAAATAATGAAAAACTTGGGGATTGGTAATTATCTAAAAAGTTTCCTGTCTGAAAACATCTGGATTACTTCTGGATTACTTGACAGACTGTGTACCGAGGCTTAGTAAATGGGGTTTAAAGAAAAGAAATATAGATCACATGGTCCAAATCTGGAGATATATTCTAGAAACTTCTGGTTTTAAAATGGACTTCAGAGAATCATTATCAATACTAGCTAAACGTGATGTGATAAAGAGATGGATTATTTTTTTAAGGAATACCAAGAAAGAATGAAGTATGCCAAGGTCCCGCACATGAGTTAGGGCAATCCCCAGCACAAATACAGGCTGGGCAGGGAACAGATTGAGGTCAGCCCTGAGGAGGAGACCTCAGGGGTGTTGGTTGACAAGAAGCTCAACATGAACCAGCAATGTGCCCTTGCAGCCCAGAAAGCCAACCGAATCCTGGGCTGCATCACAAGCAGCGTGGCCAGCAGGTCGAGGGAGGTGATTCTCCCCCTCTACTCCGCTCCCGTGAGACCCCACCTGCAGCGCTGCATTCAGCTCTGGGACCCCCAGCATAAGAGGGACATGGAGCTGTTGGAGCGAGTCCAGAGGAGGCCACAAAGGTGGTCAGGGGGCTGGAGCACCTCTGCTGTGGAGACAGGCTGGGAGAGCTGGGGTGGTTCAGCCTGGAGCAGAGCAGGCTCTGGGGAGACCTATTAGCACCTTCCAGTGCCTAAAGGGGCTGACAAGAAAGCTGGAGGGGGACTCTTCACAGGGATGTGTAGTGCTAGGGCAGTGGGAATGGTTTTAAACTGGAAAAGGACAGACTCAGATTAGATAAAAGGAAGAAATTCTTCACTGTGAGGGTGGCGAGACACTGGCAAAGCTGTGGCTGCCCCATTCCTGGCAGCATCCAAGGCCAGGTTGGATGGGGCTGGGGGCAACGAGCCAGTGGAAGAAAGAGGACTGGAGCCAGGTGATCTTTAACGTCCCTTCCAACCCAAACCACTCTACAATAACTCTGACAGTTCCTCTAAATTACATCAAAAATGTTTTTCTAGCTCCAGGTTTTCCCGGTCATAAGTGCTTATTCTACTCACTAAACAGAAGCAACCGTGGAGAAAACATACAGCAAAATGTGAATCTGGCTGTGCAAAGCTTCGTTTTCATTGCGTTTGTTTGAATGGTTTATATTTAATTGATGAATCTCAGTGTTTGTGTTTGAATGACTTTGAGTGCCCCAGTGTCTCATCAGTGCAGTGCGGACACACAAACCACAGGTGGGCTTCCTCACACTGTTATGCTGATGTAGCTTCTGTCTTCATCTTAAATGACCACCTGAGCTGAATGTGATAGACATTTTCATCTGGGAATTTATGCAGTCTTTGGCCTTTTCTGAGGCAGACTGTCAGTTTTCTGTGTGCGCCACATACAATTGACAAAGAGCAAAAGTTCGAAGTATAATTATTATTTATATATATATATATATATATAATTTTTTTTTTTTTTTCCCCACTGATTAAGGATAGGTTTATACCTGAGCTCTAAGAAACTCTAAACATGAAATACATAAGGAAAAAGTTAAAGGGTACGGATGTTATCTGCCAAGACATATGGCTAGTAAAAAAGAAAAAAAAAAAAAGAAAAAAAAAAGAAAAGAATGTATTAACACATTTTATATGTAACTACTCTTTTTAAACATGGTCTTATTACAGAATACACAAGGACATTTGTGTTAGTTACTGAGAGACATATGGCTGGTAAAAAAATATAAATGCACTAACAGATTTTGTATGCAATTTCACTTTTTAAAAATGGTCTTATACCAGAAAACATGGTATCTTTCCTTTATTCTTTTCAGAGCCGTGATCAGAGGGAAAGGAGATTCATTAATATACACATTAGCATTAACGGGCAGAGAATGCAATCATTAGTGTCATGGCTCAGGTGTTTTGTGAATGCAACTGTAGGATCAAATCATATCACACTAATGTAAATTGCAATGAAGCTCTCCACCAGGTTTTCTATAATTTGAGTGTTAAACCTGTTTTGTCACAGATCTATGAAGGACACTGACAATATAAACTAACCTTCATCATCATCTTTTCTTTTTTTTTTTTTTTCTATTTTCTGCAGGTTATTTTTTCTGGGTCTGGATAGCGTGGATAGATAGTTTACAAGTCAGAGCTGTAAAAAAGGCATTTGACAAATGTATTAACTACTGGGATTTTCTGGTAGAGCCACTGGTAATGATTTGACAGTGACTCCAAAAAACCAGGGATGAAAATATTATATGCTTATTAGTTTACAAATAAAATAACATTCTGTAGACAGAATGATAAAAATTGTCCTTATCTGACTTCAGAGTGAAATCTCACAATTTTGTGCTTAGAAGGATATTGAGTATTTCTGGCTTAGTGTACTTTGTTTCTGCTTCTGTACTTGCTTTTACTTGTTATTTAACTAAATACTATTTAATGCATTCATAAATTAATAAATGGAATCACTATCATGATGAGCTATAACTATATACATTCTACAATAAAACTTGGAGGAAAAACAAATTTAAAAAACCCATAGACATGGGCACCACTACTTGGAGTCAATGATATTATGCTTATATTCTAATCTGATGAAAACTAAATTCAGAGCCACAAACCAGCTATTTAGGAAGGCGGGCTTTCCCCGCAAAGGAAGCCTTACCCTCCAGCAAGGTTCCCAAGCATTCTGTTGATTTCCATTATTTCTGCCGGCTTAAACTACAGGGTGCCCCAGGAGAGAAGCTGCCTCTGCACCCACCTTGGGCCAGGGAGGCTCCTCCGGCACCGGATCGAACCACCGTGCAGCGGCACCGTGAGCCAGACCGAAGAGTTGATGTAACACTACTATATTGAGTGTGTTAGCTTTCCAGTGGATAGGGGAGCTGAGCCAGCTTCCTTGCAGTTACATGTTTATTAGATCAGATACAAAAGCTGGGATCTTTCTTTATAGAAAAGCTGTGTTCTGTGAGTAAAATTTCTTTTCCACTAGCCTGAGCTTTCATTCTCAGTCCAACATTCCAGATGCTCTTGGTGGTAGTTCCAATCAGAATTGGTACTAAAATTGCTTTCACTGTTTCAAAAAATATCTTAGTTAAATTTCAGTTGGTATAGTGTGAAAACTCGTATCAAAGTGCCTAAGCACCCTTGAAGTTTAAATGACCTCATTTACACATCTTGTTCTGACAGAATTATGTATTATCATTCTGTCCCATGGGGAGAAAGCAGATCACAATTTTGTCACTTGCATATATAAAATTAGCATACCAAAGGTTTACTTGCAATGTGAAGTCTTCTGTGTCTTTAAACTCTTCTGTTGAATGCAAAGTGTCTCAATAAATGGTACCTGTACCCAATCATTTACATGGTGATAAATCCATAGTTTAAAATTCTTGAGGTGCGATACCACGAGCCTTGAGAGACTACAGTGGCATATGTTGAGTAAAAGATGCCTGTCCTGGATTTGGCTGGGATAGAGTTAATTTTCTTCTCAGTAGCTGGTGCAGTGCTATATTTTGGATTTAGTAAGACAATGATGTTGATAACACACTGAAGTTTTAGTTGTAGCTGAGTAGCGCTTACCCCTAGGTCAAGGGCTTCCCAGTTCCCCGTGCTCTGCCATGAGGAGGTGCACAAGGAGCTGGGAGGGAGCA
>JAVJGJ010000034.1:19564142-19644424 GCA_035590215.1 Microhierax caerulescens
TGCCCCGAGCAGCTGTGGGTGCCCCATCCCTGGCAGTGCTCAGGGCCAGGCTGGACGGGGCTGGGGGCAACCTGGGCCAGTGGAAAGTGGCCATGGCGGGGGGTTGGATCTTTAAGTGATCTTTACGGTCCCTTCCAACCCAAACCATTCTATAATTCTATGAAAAGCTGAAGGCTGTTCTCAGTCAGTTACTCATTCCTGTATTCTGTACAATGTTTCATTTTGGCTGTTGGCAAGAGAGACAGTAACAATACCTAGCATTCATTGCAGAAGAAAGACAGGTGGTAAATTCTTCATCTTGTGCACTCTGTGTGATGAATACATGCCACACACTGGTGATAGGCAACTGAGGGTACATTTTAATTCAGTGTTAATTAAGTGATCACCTGGTGGTGATTAAAACTACATTATATTCTGATGACCCTTTTTTTAAAACCAAGTAAACAAAAAACCACAGAGGTCTAAGATGTGAAAAATTCAAAGGTTAGTAGCAGCTTACGTTAACCAACTATTTCAGTCAATGGTTATTTTTTGGTTTTATAACAAGAGTGTGTGGAATAGCAATAAATACATGCAGTCTTTATTAGTAATGTGGCACACTGATGTAAAGAATAAAACCATCACCAGGTTTGGAAATGTGCTTCATTTATCTTAAACTTAAGAATGATGAAGGATAAAAATCTGTCACACCTCTTTAGGATTAATTGTAACTGCATGTGAATATTATTGACTGCTACACTTGAGCACAGAAGTCCTCTCTGCAGAAAACAGAAACATCAAGGACAATGCCTATATAATTTTTATATACTGTTTTGTCAATGTGTCTGACCTGAAATCAGACAAAGACCATTTCTAGGAACAAAAGTGCAGTTAGCTTCTAGCCTCATTAATCCTCAGCTTATCTAATGAGATGTCCAGCGTGAGTTTGAACTGATTTTTTCTGCTTCAGATTTTTATTCCCTTGGAGCTAGACTGAATTTGGTCTGCTCACTTTCCCAGGTAAGTGATTTGCTGCTATATGACAATGATTTTTAATCAGTGTTATACTGAGAATTATTTGCAGTTGTAGTGAGAAGAAGAAGTCCTTGTACTTTTTCATATATCTTATCTTTTCCACAGCATTTAAAAAAATAAATAAATAGAATTCTAAAATGATTTAAAAACAAGCATATCATTGCTTTTTTGGGAACATTACTGTCTGTCAAAGAGTTGGTACCAACTGGGTCTTGGTTTGTCCTGCAGAAATTATATGCCTGTATTCAGACATTTGTTCAGTATTTTATGTTGCTTTTTGCAACATTCACTTTTTGATTTGATCTGCTTTTATTGAGTATGTTTGGCCCAAGAAAAGACAAATATTGGTTAGTAAAGTGGAAGTATAGTTTAATAAAGGTATTACTCTGAATTAGACACACTAAGTTATTACAAACAGCTATTAATTTTTTGCTTAGTAAGTATTTCCTGTTTTGTTTCCCTCTCTCTGATACTGTTCTTTGTTCCCTCATTGAACAGATAACTTGCATTAAGAGATAGGTGGCTAACCTGTAATAAATAAATCACACTTATGCATGCAGAGGTATATTATACACCTGACATGTTATTTTCCACGTTATTGTAATCACAAAGAATTCTTTTGGTAGCTTTGCTGTTATACTTGTTGCTTCATCATTAATGAGAAATTTCATTTAAAATGGGAAGAATACAATAAGTTACAAATATTCATTGAACATTGTATCGTACAGCAGTAAGTGGGTTTTAATATTAAAACGACTTCAGGTGACTGGGATGGTCTTTTGGCGGGATATTGGTCTGTATGGTCTGAATTTCTGAGTAAACATAATATTTACAATAAATCATAATATTTTAGTTTTGATTTGAGGTGTAAGTTCAGCGTACCCTGTAGAAATTTTTCCCTAGGTTTTGGTTTTTTTTTTCTTTTAGCAGAGAGAAAGTTTGCAGCTTTCTGCTACTGACATGCTAGTTTTGCTCTTAAAATGTATCTTGTACTACAACTTGGAAAGACCTGATGGCGTATGCATCCTATACTGTCCATTACATGAAGAATTACATAAGATTATAGCTGAAGTTTTGACCAAAGCATTCAAAAGTATCATCATGATGATCCGTTAAGGATTAGATTTTTTAGATCTGATGAGAAGAAGAACAAAACCAACAAAGTGAAGGCCATCTGTTGTCTTGGGAATGTTCAAGTTTATTTCTGTTCAGGAAGGATGGGATCTGGGATCTGGAATCTATGATTGCAGCCAGGTTCATATCATTTTCTGGAGGAAGAATTTGAATAGGATGTGTACAACTACCAGATTTGTGAGAGGGGTGATAGGGACTGTGGAAGGCAATAGTGTTAGTGCATAGTAGGACCTAAATCGATGCAAAAGCTGCCTTTGGAGCAAGTGCATACTGAAGTAAGGCCCCAGGAATGGCATTTGTGTCATCTTTGTATGCATTCCCAAATGCAGCTTTCCTGCCACCCCTGTATTTCTCAGCAGAATAGAAGCTTGTTAGACTGTGTTTTCCACCACATTTGTTTCCCTGCATTTGAGTATTCCATTGTGAATTCTTGCTTTATGGAAGATACGTGGTTATCTACTTTTGCTGAGCAATGGATTTATAGTTGTATCCTTTCTAACAATGTCAAGGCTGCAGACTAAAAAGGAAATGGCAAGGATTTAACAAACTCTTATGATTGTTTGTGACTTCAAAGTCAGAGTCTTGTCATGAGATGCAAAAGGAGGAAATGTCACTTGCATGGTAATTTTACCTCAAGTGAAATGTGGGCTCTTAGTATTCTTAGCACATAATTGCCAGAGCAGAAACACTTTAGAGATTATTATGGACTGTCTTCTTGTCAATATTTTATTTTCAGGATTTGGTTATGGAGCACCAGTATTTTAATTTTCTGTAGAGTCTAATTTAATTGGTGTTTCTTTTCCTTTCCCCAGAGATCCTAAGCTTTACATGTATATAGCTTCTTAATGCTACTGGACGTAATATAACTGATGCAAACAGATACATACAGTGAAAAAAAGGAGCGAGCATGATGTTTTTCTGGTTTCTAGTTCTACCTGTGTTTTGGGGCAAAAGGCAGCCATAGGCTCAGTATGCATCATGTAATAGATTACCTGTCAAGACAGATTCCTGTAAGACCACCGTTTATGGTGACATCCTTGCGACTGACAGTAGAGGCAGGACAAACACAGTTTTTCTCTGAGGCAGAACTGTAGGGCAAAATAGATTGCACTTGCCAAGAACCAATATGAAGGCAAAGTAAAATCAGAATAATTAAGGAATGTTTAGGACTGTCATTGCATTTATAGCTTGGCAGACTGATGTTGTATTTTACATGTCTCAAATGTAGTTTTCACCTTTGGTCCCATTCAGCTGGGATGTTTCTCAAAGAAAACAGATTAGCAGTGACACTGTTCTTTCTCATGCAAAGAATATTTCACACCACTGTAGGGTCTGGTGGCATGGAAATGTGCAAATCTATGAGGAGACAGTCACATTCACACTTTGGGCTTTCACAAGCTATCTGGAGAGAGGGTTACCTGGAAATGTGAGCAGTGTGCTACAACACAGCAGCTGCCCCATGAACTCCCTTTCATTTCACAGTTGTATGAGATGTAATGTCCAGAATTCCTAAAACACCGAGGAAAAAAAATAATTCTTTAACATCTGGTTTTCTCTTTTTAAACATTACCATGAAATCAGATAGCAGCATATCTTGGTAACACCTTCTCTTGAGAGGGAAAAAAAAAATCCATGTAGAAAGATTTTGTGCTTAAAATGTGTCTTGGGCAGCTCTAGCAGCAAACCTACACCAAGTGCTGTTGAAGAGTAAGATTTGGTTTTATGATAAAGTCACAGAATTGAACACCAAGATTCAGTCAGAAGGACTAGAATGGGTTGGTAGCCAAACTGTGAATCATTGAGATGTCTGGAAACTCCTAGTCCTAATCTACATACGAGACAAACATAAGAAAGTGCCTCTATGGATGAATTAGTTGTAAATTCTATGTAGTTTTATAGAGCCTTATAGATTGGACAGTCTTTTAATACCTCTGAAATACATTTGACTGATGAGTATACTATACCTCTGCCCAAGTATCTGTGTAGGATTCATAAGAGGGTTTTTAAGAGAAGATGCACAGGAAAGGACATCATCTGGAAAGGAAAAGTGCATGACTGCAGCGTGGAAAAATAATGGCCACCTCGGTTCTTTGGTGCAGAAACATTACTATTGAAAATCATGTACCTTCCTGAGATCAGCAATGTAATTTTCAGATTATATTTTAGGAAATAGAAAGACAATATGAGTTACACATAGGCACAGGATCTGGGAGAGATTGCAAACACTGTAGCTTTTGATTCTCTATACAGAAGAATAGATAAGACAAAGGCTTTAATTACCTCTGTTTGGGGTGCATTTGATGTTGCTTCCCTCCCACAGCAAGGTGTTGCTTACTTTTTTTCTGGGCAAGAGTCAGATCACCTCTGCTTTCAGCAGTGCAATTCCCTGTGACGCTGACTGAGAAGAACCACTGTGGCTTTAAAATTAGTGTCATTTTATTTGTCTTTTCAAGTTCGTTTATGTCAGTTGCCACTAGAGCCAGAGTGCAATCTCTTTTTAATCATTTCTTCATTCCCCCTTGAATGGTCACAGTATAGCCGGCTAGCAACTGAGATGAAAAACTCCACTTAATTTGGTTGCCTTTCATCAGGAGCTTCACTTACTACAGAGCCACTCTATTAGACCACCGATGTCAAGGCAGCTCAAGACATTAGCTGTCAAAGTAACTCTGTAACCACCTGCTATTTACATGCAAAACATGCCTCCCCTGTTGAGACTAAAACTGTAAACACATTTATAGGAGAAAACTACTGGCTTAAGCTATGACAGAAACTTTTCCTTTTTTGCTTTTATGTGAGCTGGAAAAAAGTTTCCTTGCTGTCAAAATGAATGCAAGAAGCCCCATTTGGGAAGAGCTCTTATTGCTTTAAATGCTTCCACAAAACTACTTTTATTTTACTTCTGCAAAAAGGTTATAATTTATTTGTCTCTTTTCACTCCTGTCTACCCCATAGCAACTGTGATTACATACAAATAATAAAATCTGATTGTCTTGTCTTGCAGTATGACAGAAGCACTGCTTCTGCTGCAATACTAATAGCTGGTTATTTATATCTTTGTGCTAATTCAGCTCTGCTGAATGATGCTTTAGAAGGTCAACTTCTCATCCATCTGTGACTGTTTGCTACTCAACTGAATGTGAGTTGTCTGTTTTCTCCAGATCCACTGAACAGCTATTGAATGAAAGATAAGCCTTTTAGTTCCTTCACTCCAAATTCATTCCTTCATCCTCAAGGCACATTAAAAAAACAAGAGCTATCCCACTGGTAGGGTGAGACTGTGGCCTAAAACTCTTGACAGTATTAATACCTTTTGGTGATGCGTGGTCTAGAGATGTTTGCTAACACCATATGGATGTGGGTAGATATTCTGTCACAACTTCTGCTGGTGAAACTGGTTGAGTAGTGTAACTTGATTAAACAGATGTCCAGTTCAGAGGCCATTTAATGTTTTAAGTTCCTACTTATGACAGTAGCACAAATAAGGTAGTGGCGTAACTGAAAAGTTGCAGAACTAAGCAGAGAGCAAATACAGACCTATTAGCTTTTGCAAGCAAATAATTATTTTTTTTTCTGAGAGGAACTGCTAAAGTGTATCTTTAGGTATTGGTAGTCATCTAACTGTGTAAGAAAGGTCATTATTCAGGAATTTCAAGATCTTCTGCTCCTGATATGGGAATTACAGAGGTATATTAGAAAGGCAGTAGTCACCGCATTGGCATCAGAAGGAATTTCATCAAGATTAAATTTATTCCAGTATATTTAGAAAGTAATTATTGCCACAGAAATGTTATGCCAGTCTAATATTTCTTCTTGTTAATACAGAGCCCAGAACTCTTGGTTATGTCAGACTAAGTTGGTAGTTTTAATGTAACAATTCTCTGAGCTTCTCATCCTTTATTCCTTATGTATTCTGAATTCCGACAACTCCTTGAGATTGAAAGGGGACATGGGGAAGAGTGTATGACTGCATTACTGGCAAGAAATCTGTGTATGGAATCCCAAGCAGGCAAATTCATACAAAATTGAGGATATTTCAACTATGCAGTTTGCAGTTTGTGCAGAAAGATAGATTAGGTGACCTATTAGGAGTTTTTCCATTTCTGATTTTATGCTTCTGAGAATACAATGCTTGCCACCGATGCCTGAAAGTCATTATTCCAATGTTCCTTTTCTACTGATGAGAGGAACACCCCTCAGAGATTTCTACACGTTCTTGGCATCTAAGAGATGGCAAATTAGGCAGGGAAAATGGGAGTAAGTTAAAGGATATTGTAATGCCTAAATGGAAAAATAATGGACTCCCATATCAGAATATCCCATCTACCTGCGAAAAACCTGAAAGGTTATTTTGATATGACTCTTTTGACTCATTTTCCTCCTGTGTGTATTACAAGTAGAAAATGAAAACGATAAAACAAATTTGAAAGTGTGTAAATAAAATAGCAAACAGTAAATTAAAACAATCAGTTCTGAAAGTGCTGCTGCTGCACATGTTTCCTGCTAGTTGCTGCTGCTCTGGTCCACAGGAGAAAGTTGTCCGTGTCGGGAGTGAGAAGGCAGACTGTCCAGGGTGAGTGCATCATGGCTACTCTCTTCTTTGATGGAAATCATGCAGCACCTGCAAATGGCTGCAACAGCAGACGTCAAATTTGGGACTACCCTCAGCAAATTATACGAAGAGCTTACTTCATAAAGAAGCAACAAAGAGTACACACTTAGTCAAGGCTAAATAAGAATGACAGGACTGTGGCCTCCAAATAATAGGCTGAATACATGCAGTTGGATATTGCATACATTACCATTTCTTTCCAGTTATATCTTTTAAGCAAAATGCAGGAGGTGTTTTTTTTCTGATTTTATGAACAGAAGACAAAATTGCATTTTGTAGCACTGAGGTTGCATATATTATATTTTGTAGTATCTCTTTGCAAGGAGAAAACTAAATACAGAAGAAAACCCTAAAGCTAGAGATGCTCCAGGTTCCTTAGAACATGATGTGAAAACAGAAAAAGTGTTCTTTGGGGGAAAAAGCTTTCAGGGATATTTTGGAACAGCTTTCAGACTTGTACTGGAGCTAGCTATGGAGACACTGTAACTGTGTACTGCACACATACAGCATGGAAATACTGATTGGTTTCATCGCTGTAGTGGAGATACTTCAGTTATATCATTCTGTTAAAATAATTACTTAGAAGAACTTCAAAGAACAAAAACTTGGAGTAGCACAGTAGAGGCTCAGATCCATTATATGTAGCCTATATATTTATTAATAAGGATTTAAAGGGATCTCCTCAGCTGTTCAAAATTAAAGGAGTGGTGTTGCTCTGCAGCACCTCATTCACACCCGACAGCTTTTCAGCCTCATAGTAACTGTAGCTATAAAGTTGTAGCCTGTGACTCTCTGAGTTTAACCTATACATCCCTAGAATCGAAGACAGGCCACACAGTTGCAACTGAGATTGTGACTCTGACAAAGGGTAGGACATCAGGAAACTTTACATAACAGGACTTCTTAAAAATTATTTTAATAATTGTTAAATAGATGTTTCTTTAAACAAGCAGACACTTGAACAGTTACCTAACATTCCAAAATAATTACTGACATGAGGTGAGGACTCTTTTCATGACCTCCTTACCAGAAGGCATTCCACAGAGAATTAGTTAAATGTTTTGGGCTTCCTGAAATCTCCTTTCCCAATAATTAGTTCAATTAGAACACAAATTCATCTTTTAACTCTACTTCCTTATTGTAGAGGACTCGTGTGACATAGCTTCACTACAGTTCATAATTTTCATAACAGATAATTTCAGCTATTTATGGTGCAACATAAAAGAACAACAAAGGCTTTTGATTACTGGCCTTTGATAGACACTAGATAAGTTGACAAGCAGATGGATTGGGAGACGATAAAAGAGATCAACCTTAAATAAGGCTTGCTACAATGGGAAAACAGAATTTAGGCACATACTTAAATCCTGATTAACCGTATATTTTCTGGGTAGGAATGGGCTCCTGAATTAAAGATTTTCTTAATTTACTGACCTTACTAGTTAAAAAGATGCCGTCTCTGTGTTACAGTGACTGGGACTGGTTCTTTTGTGCTGGGTTTGTATCAGCATCTTTTGCTGATTTTTATACAAAAGCACATGACAATAGTTCTTGGAGATGTGGAGAACACCCAGAAATTGAAAAGGTTTGGGTGGCTTTTCTGTGTCACAGTTTGTAGCTGGGGAAGGAGCCTCAGTGATGCAAGTTTCCAGAGTAACTCCAGCCAAAGGGTGCCTCAAGGATGAGTCAACACAGGGAAGTATAGCACAGAAGCCAATGTTAGAATCATTACTGAAAAAATAATCCCATGTAATAGCAGAGTGCTTGGCGCTAGATTGAGAAACTGTAAATGGACCAGTGAGGGTATCACAGTTTACACCGCTTTGAACTGAGTTCTTTGATAGTGTTTTCAAACTACTTAAAATACTATATAAATCTAATAATCATTAGAACAATCTGTGTTATAAGTTTTCAAGTGATAAATAATGGAGTGTTAATTCAGAAAGTATATTACTAATATTGATGCAGATATACATGCCTATGTAATCATTGCGCAACTGTTATTTTTTCTATGGAACTGTAAATTTATGCTACCAAAGCATAAACAAGGATCTTTGGGTTTGTTTTTTTCTGCCGCTTTCCTCCATTGCAGATTTGGAGTAGTACATAGAAGTGATTAGAACTACAGTGTGAAAATGGGGCCAAACATCAAGATTTTCATGACCTCCTTTACCTCTTGTATGCTTATAGTAGTTCCAGATCAGTTACATTTTCTCTCAGATATTAGTTTATCCACATTTCAGACCGTAGTTCACTAGAGAGAGCAGTAGCTGAAGGATCTCTCCTTCTTGGGAGTGATGGGCTTGTAATGAACATCATTATTGTCTTCCTAAACTGAGAGATGATGACGGAGAAGGTAAAAAGCACAGGTTTTATGAAGGGAGGTGATAGTGAACAGTGGAATTGCTGCTTCTTGTCTGGACATTATTTTCCTCCTGGGCTATTTTCATTCTGAAGGGCTGAGTTACTCAGCAAACAGGCTCTTTTAAAGGTACCATTATTTCGATGTGTGATTAAGCCAAAGGATAATTACGCATTCTAGCTCTGAAGTTAAAAGCCAGAGGTTTTGTGCCGATTCATATTCTATGCATATGAGCTTCAACTTTCATGAAAGTTAGATTGCCTCCTTGCATGAACACTAAATTCAACTTAAAGAAGAAAACTAAATCAAGTGATCAGTAGTTTAAGTGAACTGTTAAATTTCAATCCTGACTTTACTTAAGGGGCTATTATGTTTCTAAGTACCTGAAAATTTAGCTTCTATACATTAAATGCATAAAGGATAATTCTTAAAAATTACTAATACAATTTTGAAGAATAGATTAAAATTTAATATGCATGCTTATATTAATATTTCGGTATGTGATTGGAATTTGTCAATAAAACTAGCTTTTAATGATCCTTTTTGAACGTTTCTTCTTATGTTGATGCTGTCCTTTGTAATACTGTACAACGAATAAATTTAGAAGCATCTGTGAATTTTTGCTTCATGTACTTGACATGATTCTGGCCTTTTAACTTTTAAAACATTTCTCCAATTAAGCTGTTCAAGCCCTTAAGGCTGTCCACAGCTGCTGCAAATTGATTGCTCCCATGATGATATTTAGAATCCCTTGCTGAAACATGAGAGGGCAAAGCCTTCTCAAAGCATTTTTCAGTATCCCTTTCTTAGCCTTTTGGACTTCCTGCATGTTTTTAAAGGTAATCTGAAAGTTTCATTTTTCCTTTTTATTTTCTTCATCATCTCCTCATATACTGATCATTCCGAAAATGTTTATTTCTAAAGGCTGTCTTATCCAGAGTTAATCCTTAAAAATGTCCTGTGTAGTACCTTTACTTAGAAGATACCTGAAGTGTAAATGAGAAGCCCTGAAAAATAACTGAGAAATAGAGTTGTATCTGTAGACATGCAGTAGCGTAAAATGATAAGGTTGTTTATGTTCAAATGTTTGCCCATTTTAGCAGTTGAGGTATTAGCAAGCAGTGACCCATGTGGAATTACTCGTTATTGGAGAAGTCGAGCATAGCCTGGGAGCTGAGCACCACTTAACTGCTGGAACTCCTGTTGAGGTTTAACTGAGGGACAGGCCTGGTACTGGTCTTCTAGATGGGAGTCAGCTCTTCACCTCACCAAAACAGTACTTCCCACTGCTGTAGCCTTACTTGTAATGCTTTGCTATAGAGTGTCTTTGCATTTGATCCAAAGTCTTGTGAAAACATTTGGAGGACACTTGTTTAGTTTCTGGATACACCTATGCATCGGCACATGTGCATCCTATTTGTTTGGAAGGATGGTCAAATCTCCAAAAATTACTGATTTTCTGAAGTTAACAAACAGGCAAAATTATAAACTGTTTTGCTTTACAAAGAAAAACCTTAAGTAGTTAAAACTAAATACATCCAGCTCCTAACATGGTTGTAAGTTTCCATATTTTGCCTGAACATTGATCAAGTGCAGGTCCTCATTAAGGGAAAAGTTTAAGAAAAAGTTACAGTCATAACCAGTCACACTACAGATGGAACGCTGATAGATCTCTGCAGTCATTAATATATTTGTATGAGTTCATATCTCAAGTTTTTCAAAATATGCCTTGTAGCTTCCGTAAGAACCTGTCAGTCATTGTGAATTAGAAATTTGGTTTTCCTCAGACCAGTGTGTAATTGTTTTGAGATTAAGTATTGCACTACATTTTTTTTGTATACTGGGATTTCAGATTAATGTCTGAACGCTGATTAATGCTGCAAGTTCATATTTGTCCAGTGAACCTGTTACTTACAGCAGTGTATATAAAAGCGGTGACTCTGATTTGGCAAGCAATAGAAATAAAGATGTTATGGTACTATTTAGTTTGACATTTAGTCTTGATCCTCTCATTAACCACCGAAATCTCCTACTCCAGTAAATGCAGGGAAGCCCCCTCCCCTCCAAGCACTTTATTTGATAAAGGCTAAAATATAATTCCTTCAGCAGAATTTCCAATGTCATTATTTTGACATTAAATCAGTATGCTTACATGACTTTTATTTGCACGCTGTTATTGATGGACATTTAATACTAAATTTTAACCTGCAATGAAGTAAATTCCAGACAGGCAGCCAATTAGGTAACACAATGATTAAGTTTCTGCTGTCAGGAGCACCATTGCTCTTTTAAAGAGTGTGCATGGTTTAACTTCATCTCATCTAATTGTTATCAGCGAGCTGCCATTGGTTAATTAAAACCCTTGCCCATCAAAATAGCAATAGTCTAATGACTTTATATAAAGTTCTCCTTCTAAGGGACTTTGCTCATGGTAAGCACAAATTAGAATGAATTGTTCTGAAATATATTTTTTTTTGGTTACTACATTTTATCTAGGTTGTAATCTAATTTTCTTCCTAACTTACATTTAACATTTATATGAGGAAGAAAGAAAATAAGTTTTGCTAGTAATAGCCTGGCTCTTTAGTGTTTTGTTTTGTTTGTTGGGTTTTTTTTAGGTAAGGTGAATTGCTGCTTCTCCAAATGATCATTATGCCTGCTAAACTCATTGTAATTTTTATTTGCATTTTCAATGGTATATGCTAATTTTCTGACAGTTTTTCATAGCACTAACTTTGAAAGAATTTGGCATTATTCTCAGAGTTTATGAGCTTTTTTGAAAAACACAAGTTCTTGTAGATATTTACAAAATAAATAAAAAAAAAATAGTTCACATATACCTTGTTTTAAATAACAGAATACTTGAGCATATTTTAGCTTCCAAAAATGTAACATCTTAATTCAGCTTCAGACGGTCAGTATTAAAATTTCCTTCAGCTATTGTACCTTTGCTACTTTGCTGCCTACAAAGGACATGTTCCTATATGGTTTAAGCTGACTAAAAAATAAATTGTGAAAACATGTATTGCACATTTAGTATGATTTTTAACATGGTCTGAAAAAGTTAGTATTGAATGACACAACATAAGAGGTTTTCTCTCCAAACACCTACCTTAAAATACAACCTGTAGCCAGAGAAAACTAACTGAATGTATTAGAAATATTTACATAAAGTCTCTTGGCACAAATAGCAGCAATGTGCAATTATCTCCTTGTTATGCTCTGCTCACTGATTAGCATTGAAGGGGAGGGACTAGGATAGAATAGACATAGCAGGAAGGCAGCCAGCACTTTAGCTGCCACTTGTGTATACATTACTTTTAATAAATCAAATTGGCAAAGTATCAGCTGGCACTTAATTACTGTATGTGTTGTGCAGTAGTCTTATACAAAATGTAATTTTTGTTTTACATAATCAATAATTATTATTGGAGACATCACAATTAAACAGAAGCAAGTTATTAAACTCTGTTAGTGGTGTTTTCTGTGAGAGGTAATGAACTGTGCATGTTAGAATTAATCTTACTGGTTTCCACTGAATTTGATGCCAAAGCCACTTCAAGCAAGGCATCAACTGACAGCAGGGTTAGAGGCTTTTATCATTATGACAGACTAACAATCACAACTATGTCCTGAAGGCACAATATTTTTTTCTCTCTAGATTTTGTGTAAAACTAAGCAAATACCCAAACATGCCACACAGTGTTTATTTATGTTAGTAAGCAATTACTTTTCCACTGTCTTAAAAAAATTACTACATAAAAACAATCAAAAAAAAAAAAGAAGAGTATATCCATTATAACTAAGTTTACACGTCTTTGAACCTTCTCCTATTCTAATGAGAAACTGTTTAGTCCCAGTAGTTTGGATTTTCATCTTCTCAGCACTGAAATTTCTCTTTTGAAGCTTGACATTGATAACCAGAACTCATTGGTATTGCTCCTTTGTTATAGCCTTGTTTACTCTTTCTATCTCAATGCTGCACAAGTTATACTTGCAAATACTGTAAATCCATGCAGGAGCAAAGGCCATTACTGTTTCTGATAATCCTGAAGAAGGGCATCTTCCTTGGGAGTGGGCAACAAAAACTAATGTCAACAATTCAAGATCATTCTCTGGACCAGCAGGAATTGGGATGCTGTGAACCTACACTTATTTTGCAGTGTGAGGTGGAGTATAATCTCTAGTCAAAAAGAAGCTCTGTACATGCCTATGTATATATGTATATTATAGAATTGGAGAATAATTCAGTTTGAGAGGAGACCCCTGGAGGTTCGCTAGTCTAATACCATGCTCAAAGCAAGCTAACTTCTAAGTTCAGGTTGGTGAATTTTGGGTTTAGGTTTGTATTCCTGTAAAACTTGGTTTTCAAAGGTGTGAATGCAATGAGTTGTACAAAAGGAGCAAACAAAAAATAGGTAGGTTAAAAACAAAAAAAATAAAACAAAAAAAACCCAAAACCCAACAACAGAGGGAGGTTACCTTTCCAAAAATTGAAAGGAAGAATCAAAAGAAGGGAGAAAAGAGAAAAATCATCAGAGTAGTAATGGGTAAAACTGCTCTCCCAAAATCAGACTAAAGGCTTTTCTGGCATCAGCATCCTCATCAAACTGTGGAGGAGTGAGGGTAGCTGAGGAGAGCAATGTGTAACTGCATGCATTTTTTGCTTGACTGAAAAATAACAGATGAAATCTGAATTTCTGTTGTCGTGGAAGATGCCATGAATTATGGTAGTTTTGCTGTCTTTCTGTGGTGGATTGTCTGTGGCTGGCTGCCACATGCCCACCCAGCCACTCTCGCTCCCCTCCTCAACCGGGCAGGGAGAGAGGGTAAGATGAAAAAGCTCGTGACTTGAGATCAAGACAAGGAGATCACTTATCAGTGACCGTCATGGGCAAAACAGACTCAACTTGCAGAAAATTGATGTCATGTATTGCCAATTTAGAAAGGGTGGTAAGAAAGAAAGACAAAAGCTGAAGCGTCTCTCCCCCAGACCGGCTGGGCCCGGTGGGGCTGGCCCCCCATGCCACGGCCTCTCCTCACAGGCCACCCTGTCCACCACCTGTGCCCACAACTGTAAAAGCTTGTCACTTAATTTGTACTGTTCTCTTTAACAATAACTGTTAATTAGGCTTGTCAAAATGAGGTTTGAGGCCAAGATTTCAAAAATATATGTTAAAACCTTTCCTTTGATGGTAGCCCTAGTACAGAATGTGTCAGTAGACAGCTTCGCAGCAGCTGATGTTGGTCAGGTAAGGTTGTGGGTAGGTTCCCCAGGGTGCAGGGCTGAGCTCGAGTTGTGCACGTGACAAATCTGTGGGCTCAGGTGCTGCTTTTATTAGACTTAGCATTTTGGGGCACAGCATAAAATTTACACTTGCCTTTCATGTAAGCAGTAGAGGAGAAATAGAGACCATGTTACCTCTTTGGAGTGCGGAGATGGGTCTGGAGAGTTGTTCATGTTGTTGTTCTTGAAGGACGAAAACAATTATCAGGGTGGAAGACATTACAGATGCTACAGAACTTGTGCTTTCAGAAGGAAAGAGTGAGGGACCCCAGATTTTTGCTTTTCAGCTACTCCCTCCCAGGGCAAAAGAAAAAGTTTTACTAGAAAGTCTATCCCCTTCATCCCCATCCACACCCAAATCAATGCACTATTACAAAAAGTTATCACAATCCAATGACCATTTATTCATTTTGAGAACATGAGTTGGATGTAGTGCTTCTAAATGTTGTTAGATCATATTCTTAGAGGAAAAAAAAAAGGTTCCAATGTTGAGAAAGCATATTCACCATGAGTAAAATATATGTGATAATCTGCTTCAAAGTCTTGCTGAGAGTAGTGTTTCTGAATGCAAAGGGAAGCTGGTGTTTCTCCCTGGAATACTCAGTCTGTACACCCAATTAGGGCTTACAGAGGCAATTAAGGCTGTAACTATACTAATGGAGAAGAAGCAGAGTTGTTTTTGCATGGCACTCCACTTTAATTAATATCTTCCACTTCTTTGCAATGTTAATTTGTGCCAGTTGTGATGGGATACTAGATAAGTACATGTTAGGATGAAATTACTGACTCATTTCACGTTTTAAGCTGAGCAGATGTATGAAGGCGGCCATGGATTTTTGGATTTTCTTAATTTTTTGCAATATATGAGCCCTTAGTCCAATGGTAGGTAGATTTTTGTTCTTACAATTTTCTTTATTTCTTCTCTTCAGATTTTTTAATTACTATTAGTCTCAAATGAAATGACAGATTGTTTTCTATAGATACATAGCCAACACTATGTTGGCTTAAAAATGGAAGTTTTTATTTACACCCTATTCCCCCTGTAACAATTTTTACAGCCTACTGTATAAAATAATTAAAACCTGAGCTTTGCCATTTCTCTTCTGGAAGAGCTCCTATCATTTTTAAACCCCTTCTAAACATCTGTCCTACTGTTGCTCTCTTGTCAGAACATTTAGACAATTTGTGATATATTTTTCCTTCTGTTCACAATGCAAGCAAAAACGAATCAACACCTTACTGGGTTATTTGCTGCTTCTGCAGTGACAATTATCTGAGAATAATGTAATTAGTGACAAATGCCCTTGTACATAGTGAGGGGGAGATCTGTTATTCTCCAGTGATATGGTTGAATGCACCTCAGTATAATTCTGGTTCCTTCTGAAAAGATTTTCTTTTAAACAAAAATGTACTTGTTGCTACATAGTAACTTCTTATTAATCTTGCATTTTATGGTAATTTTAGGTAGCAGACACTTGACTGTCTTTCAGTCTTAGTTTTTTTGAAGGAGTACCAAGCACCCTGATTTCCCATCCAAGTCTTTTTGAAAATTCCACCTTGTGTTTTACAGTATCTCTGTAAAATAGGGAAACTAGCCTATGAAATAGAAATGAGTGACTGAGGTTAAAATCACAGAGTGGTCTTAGCTATTCTGTGAGCATATTGTAGGTAAGGGGGGGAAAAAGAATAAAGACAGAAAAAGTATTAGAATGGATTCAGAACTCCAGTGACAAATTACTTGATCAACAATATTAAAACTCTTGTCTCCCACATACCATTCATTAGAGATATATTTTTATTTATTTATTTAGTATTGGTTGGACAGTGAGTGTTGAAGGTCAGTGGACCCATTAATTGACCTGTTGCTAATTTTGGAATATCCAAGAAAACATCTACTTCTGTATTATGCAGTGTCCTTGTATCATCAGGCATATCCAGGTTCATGGGCTTAGAAGTTGCTCTTCCTTCTGAATAATTTATTTACTGCTAAAAAAAAAAGTGCAAAACTGCATTTTTAAGTCCTCTTCATCTCATTTGTTGTGAAATGAAATGCACTTTAGGTTTGCTAGTTACAAATAATTTTTAAATTTTTGAATATTGCTTTTTCTGAAAGTTGTACAAGTTATCCTATGTAACATGTCATCTCCTTTCTCCTTCATTTCGTTCCCTTAAACAATTTGATCAGAAGTTACTAATGTACCTGTTTCATTCTAGAGAGATCAAATACAATGATTCATATCCTCTCTGGGTCTTGTTGGTTCCTACTAAAAACTTTATAAAATTAGTGTCCAAGAGGTGCCTTCTGCTAAGCCCCATTTTTTTTGTTTGCTTGGTTGGTTTTTGGATATGAAATCCTGACGTCATCTTTGAAAGCAAGCAGATCTTTGGGGATGAGAGGAAGTTATCTTGTCTGGCCGTGCCTAACAGCATTGCAGAATGGCCACATCCCACAGGGCCATCATGTCTGGCCACATTTTATGTACTTCTAATGGCTGAAGCTCCTGCAGTCAAATGATGCAAGATTAGATTCTTGCAGGCTGCAGTTCCAGACTCTTCTACTACTAGCTTAAAAAAGTTTGAGCTATGACTACCATTCACTCTAAATTAAAAAGTATTAGGATACTTTTCATCTTTTTTTTTGGCTGCCTAAATGCTGATAGCTGGTCCTAATGAGATTTAGGTTTTCCTTTCTCTGTGATTTCATGTAGGAAATCTCTGCCCCCTCCTGTGAATCCCCAAAAGATCTTGTCCTTTTCCTTCATTCCTCTTTCTTAAGGGAACCAACTCTTCCACACTTGAATTTAATCTGCAGTCAACCAGAAATTGAATTTTAGAAAAAAAATATCCATTCTGTTCTCAGAGGCATAAGTATTAGTTCTGTTCATCCAATCAACTGTTTTAGTACAATGCCAAGCAGCCTAACTAATGAATAAGTATCATGGAAAATTTGCCAGATCTTGAGAACGAATGAAGGAGCACTGCCTTTCTTGGATGGAAAAAGAAAAAAGATTCAGTTAGGTAAACATGCAGGCAACGAGTGCAGAAGAGAACAACACTGAAACAGGTGTGAGCTGCAAATTAATATTTTAGTAATTTTCAAAATCTAGCATGAAAGTTTTGGGTTTTGTTTTTTTTTTTTTCCTCTTTTAGAATTACGCGATTGTTAACCAGCAGCTATTTCCTACAATATAGAAAATTGTTTAGATTAATTTTAAGGCTCCTCAGGCTTGACAATAGTTGTTTCAACACCTATAGCTACAACATTCTGGAGTCACCCTTAGAACTTACCCTAATACACGACTACCTACCTATGTAGGTATTATTAACATGCATACACACATACAGATGTTTAAATGTGTTATATCTCAGTTTTTACACGTTGGTGCATATACATGGTACATACACAGAATATGTGTGCCTCATGCCTGACAGACATGCTAGCTGAAAATAAAACAGATGTCTGCATTTATTGTTTACTTCAATAGACTGTCTCCAATGAACTGTTCTCTTAACTGGAAAAGCAGGTAACATGCATATTCTCTCCAGCTGTACTGAACTACCACTAAGTTTGGGGAGGTGGGCTTGTTACTGGGTTTTTTGCTTTCTTAAGTAAAAGTGCATTCGTCTTTCTCCTTGTGTAATTTATACTAAGATTTACTTCAGGAATACTTGTTCTTCACAGGATTTTGCAGTACTCAAATGTGTGTTTCAGAGAGTAAATGCTTTCATTTCTAATGGACGTTCAAAAAGCTGTTACACTACAAAAATCATGTAGGACAGATGTTTGTTAAAATGACTAGGATTAGAATAGGTACAGTGCAACCTTATTTTCTCAATAGAATTAGGTTGCAGAAAGAAGAACTTAAGGCTGATTAAATATTTTTAAAGTAGATACTTGCACATAAGAAGCAATAGTGATAGTCAGCAGAGTTGTCTGATAATCTTTAGTGCCTTAGCAAGAATTAATACTTCTCAAGCCAAAAAGTAAAAAAAAAATAATTAAAAAGAAGTTGTATTAATAGTGATGTGTGCTGACATGACGCTGGTGCAGATTTTCTGGAAGTTGCAATCTATTTGGTTTTGTTCCTGCTCTGTGTGGAAAGTGTAGCTTTGTTTATTCCTCACATATTACCTTATTTTAAAAAGTGATTGTCAGTAACATAGATGCAATGAAAGAGCCCATTAAATTACAGTCTGAAAAATGTCATCATCAATGTTTTGTTCACTTAAAAGTGTGCTTTTGTGTTGTGTTACAAATGTGCTACAGTAATTTTCTTTCATTTGAGCTATTATAACAGTAAGTCATCTCACTTATAAGCTTAGTTCCACTATGGTGTTGCAGTAACAAACTTTTTTCCACTGTAACAGCAATTTAGCTACTTGTATAACTATATAGCCAGCATTTACGCCAGCTGATGCTGATCAGCATTGTAGCTGAAAAAAAAGAAAGAAAAAAATCTGTAGTACAGAGTGTTTGCTTTATATTTTTTATATTTTTTTTTCCCCATGGGATAAGAGTTTATGATGGACTAGCACATGTTCAAGTGATATGCAGGAGAAAGTCTTTGAAAAATAAAAAACCCCCTGAAACTTAATTTCTACAATCTCACTTGTTATGTAAAAAAACATTAACATATTTGTAAGGAATCTATATTTGATTATCTATAATATATATATCTCTATATCCTATTTGAATAGGAATCTATAAAAAACTTTGTAAACCCATGCAATTTAATAGAAAAATTCACTATCTATTGTAAAATTCTTGAGACAGCTTTAAAATTTGTAGATATAAATTATAGTTTCCAAATTAAATTTTATAGGCATCTTCAATAAGAATAGATTTCAGATTAAAATGAAATAAAAGTCACTGCTCTTGTATTTTACCGTAGTTTGTTGTGGGGTTTTGTTGTTTATAAAATTTATAGAGCATTACAGGGAAGGTGGGTCTCAGTATAGCATTTAGTATGGCCAAAACAAATTTTTTCCAAGGAAATCATGCCAAGATGGAGTTTGGTAAGAACATCCATATATCTGTATTTTTTTCTCACAGGTTCAGGGGAAGCTATTATTTGTGAGATAAATCTGCAAACAAGCTCTTTCTGGAGACCAGTGCGTAGAAGTTCTCTGCGAAGAGAGAGCAGTAAGTTATTGCAAATATCACTTTTGCCAAAAGTTTGTAGCATGTACAATTTATCAGAACACTGATCAGTAGATGCCTGCCACAAAATCTCAGTGTGTAGTTTGCTAATTAAAAGTATGAAGTAAAATGCATGGTTGGAAAGCCATTATAAATAATTTTATGTTTTGAGCTGTTATTCCAGCCTGACACATGAAATGAAATGTGTGCTGCCTATTTTGTTTGTTTTATTCTTCTTAATAACGTTACAGCAATAACTGAACATGTAGGACTCTACAATGAATTTGAAGTTTGACTCTGGAAAATGTGAAGCAGCGTATGGGAATAGAAGGGTATAACTTGCTGTTTACACAAACGACTTAAATACTGTAGCTACTTCAGCTCTTGAAACAGTCTCCTTAGAGCTGGATATTGGCATCGGTATTACAGATTGAAAATCATCGATGAAGCTCTGTACAGATTATGTGGGATGCTCTGTTTGGCCACTATTATTTGCAAAAAAAGAGAATATATTAATTTTGCCAAATAGCTTTTCTTGTTTGTGTGTTTAACTGCAATGCTGAGCTCGATGACACTGTGTTTGGGTGGAGTTGTCATGTAGTACCTCAGCCAGAGGAGGTAAGAGATATTTGAAGTAAATAGGAATAGGAGTGTCACCAGAGTGTCCCAGCGTCATTGGGAAGTAAACTAGGGGTAAGTGAGGAGGAAAACCTGCTACAGCTGTGCTGCTTTAGTCAGTTTAGAGTGAGGTGCCCTGTGAAGGGAGCACAATAAGCAGCCTGGGCCAGGAAGCTTCTGTGGACATTAGCAGCAGTTGGGTTTGGGGGTGTGCAGCCCTGATGTTCCTCATTGCCAGTCTGCAGTGAGGAGCAACTTTTGACAGGCAGGGCTTGTCAAGCCCATGCAAAATTTGTCAGAGAGGACAAAAGACACTTGTTAAAGGATTTTTCAAGTCACACGATGTCTGTTTGCTTCAATGACAGTTTCCTTGGTCTCCCCAGTAATATGGAACAAGGAACCAACACGCTGATAAAACTGCAATGCAGTGTGCTTTCCTTCACACCACCAAGGCCTGCACTTACTCATTGAAGTGCTGACCTACACGTCTCCACTTCTAATGGGATAGGGCTGTGGCTGATTTCATTCAGTGCTGTTAATAGATTGTGCTTGCCTTTTTTTCCTTTTTCTTTTTTTTTTTTTTTTTTTTTTCCTCCTATATTAACTCCTAATGGTGAAAATCAGGACTCCATGAGCTAATTAGTAACAAGGTCAAGCGTAGTAATAACTGCCAAGTGCATTTAGTTACATCTGTTTTAGTGATTCTCATGATCTTCAGAAAAGCCATTTGCACATAATTTCTGATGCTCTTCTTACAAAGCACTATGACAATTAATTCACCAAATGTGTTTTGACAAGGCTTTTGTAACCTTTTTATAGATATCCATTTTGTTAAGTAGCCTATGTTTTCAAGTATCAAAAGTACTAATGAAAACATACCAGATAACTCTTAAAGTGGAAAGTGATGAGGTCTGGTCCTTATTTCATGTATGTAAAAGTAGAAAATACTTTACACACTCATACAGAGCAAAGGAACCATATCAGTGTAGATCCCATCCTCTCTGCAGAACAGTTTGCATTAACTTAGCTTAATTTGTGAGTAATAGAAGCTTGCAGTGTTTCCTGATCGACCTGTGGAAGTCACTGCATTTCTGAAATACGCAGTGTGTTGGGGGGAAAATGCATGCAAGTAGAACTGGGCTTCCCTCCTACAGAATGGTTTTATGTGAGTGGGATGTATGAGGCTCAGGAAATTCATAGTCAGGTCACAAAGCTGTTCCAGCCTTCAGGCTCCAGTAATTGATGGCAACTCCCGTGCAGGGTGCTGAGGACATACAGTCATTGAAAGCATTCAGTCAGTAGTGTTTCCACTCTCCTGCTTTTCCTGCTGCCTCTTCTCTCTTACTGGTACAGAGACTCTAGTTGCATCCAATATTCTCCGCTGCCCTGCAGTCATCTGAGGTGAGGCATGCAGTAGAGCCAAGGTCATCATATGAGAGAATGTAGGCACTCTGAAGATATTTTTTGTTCAGCACAGAGAGGGAGATGATATTACCTGGTCACAGATAAAATTGGACTCCCTCACATCACTGTTGCATTTCTTCCTCAGTTGAATATTTTCTTAGTGTTTGTCATAAGGAAGCACTCTTCTTATGCATGTAATTTCAAGCTGATTTATTATTTATCAATTGATAGTTACACTAATACATGCTATTATAGTTAGTTCGTAATTTTTATACATTTAGAATATAATACCTGTCAAAGTAGAATCTCTTTGCTTAAGCTAGAACAAGGTGGAAAGACTTGAACCATGATCATCTTGTTGAACATCTGGTTGCACCACAAAAAGTAACAAATCGTAAGAATAGAAAGCTGTGTTACACAGCCTATGAAGAGTTTGCCTACTATGTCTTGTGTTACCGTCATGGTTTTATTCTTTATTCTGGTCTTCGTTATTCTGCTGTAGGACAAAGAGCATGTCATGAACACTGGTCAGCAAAAGATACTGCTTGTGCTTAGACTGTTGCATTAGCATCTCCCAGCCCAGACCATGAAGCTTAGTAAGATAACACCCTCCTAGCTTACAAAATCTCAGTCTGTGTTGCAGTAAAATGCACTGTGATAGTTTTAAGGATCAATAATAATAAATCACATTGAAAACCATTTTGTTTCTCAAAAATCTTGGTCAGTTTTAACCATAGAAAATATTTAATAATAAAATAATACTACTTTATGTAAAAGTAAACCCACCAATCTATATCAAGGTTACGGAGAGTGGGTGCCATTGTTTACTCCCCCATTTTCTCAGGGGAGTCCATGCCTTGTCTTATATAGCAGAAAATTGCATTTTCTGTTTAATCTTAACAAAAGGCAGAACCAAACAAAGAAGGTAACAGATCTGTTTGCAGCCAGAGCTTATTGTATTTAAAGGTTGGTTTGAATTCCATGGAAAGCGTTTTCTGAATAACATAATAGTTGACTTAAAAGATTAAGGATAGCAGACTTGTATTTACTGTAATCCCTGGATTTTGACATTAAGGCCAAAGAAATTCTGTTGTAAAATAAAAGTGAGTGCATACAAAGTCACATATTCTCACTCACGGTGGCTGCCTAAAAGAATCACCTCGGCATTAGCTACGCAGGAGCACTGGCTGTCCTGGCTAAACCTGCAAATCCCAGGGCTGTTGTACTGGGACCGATAACTACTCGTTTCCTAGCACATTGCTAGGCAATACACTATATATAACACCCCTTGAACCTGCAGACTGTAACTCAAATGACCCAATCACTTGGTGAAAGGGACCGATAAATGTGGGTGATGCAGTCTGGAAAAAACCCGGTATGGATTTCTTATAACAAGTTGAGATGCCCATACATGTTGGAAGGAAAATTTTAGAAGTATGTCTGCTGAAATACTAGAGGGCATGTCAGAGAGAGCTTAATTAAATATAAATTGATTATTAGAAACTTTTCAAGGGTTAATAATTATGCCTGAAAAAAATCAATGTACAGTGTAATTAATTTGAAAGTGCTTAACAGATGCTTTAAACTGATGATACAGCACAAACAAATTGTAATTTTCATTTCAGCAGTAAAGTATGCAAAATGAACTGAATGTGTTAGGACATACAAGCCATTATGTTCTTTTTTTGTAGCACAGATTTACCTCCCAAAAACAATGTAAAATTTTTTTAATGGAATTTAAGTTCTTTTTCTCATTGTACTCCGTGACACAAAACAAATAGAAAGAGTGAGTCATTCATGCACCAGGTCTGTTGCTTTCCTCTTAAGTTGTGGATTGTTGAGAGTGTTGTTAACTAAGTGTATTTATTTATTTATACAAAAAAAATTAAGGGGTAGTGCTCAATTTTTTGGCCTTTCCCCCACCCCATTGAAAGACGATGCATGAATAAAAATGCAAGATTTTTATTTGCAATTGGCTTATTGGATTTTTTTTTTTCTTTATACAGCACAGGAATCTGTTGGGTTTTATTTAATTAAAAAAAAAAAAAAAAAGGAAAGTCAGAAAGACATTTAAAAAAATCAGTGATGTTTTCAGTCACTGAGGGAATTCACAGTCCCTTGTTCCAGGGAAATATAAACTCCTAGCACCCTCAGCCTTGGCCAACATACCTTTGCTATGCCTTTACTGGGTATTTGTCATCTGGGGTAAAATCTGGTTGCTTTGAATTAGAACAGGCTTTCCCTGGAAAAACTGCTTTTAATAATAGTAACCGTTTGAAGAATCAAGATGTTCTGAAGGGAATTCTGTCTTTTCGTTGAGACAGCATTTTTCAATAAAACAATTTTTGAGAATAGTGCTGACCTAATCTCATTTCAAGCTCTATATTCTGTCTGATTGAGGCCAAGAATATGGAAACATCCCAAGGTTTTTAATCTCTGCTTTACTGTCTACTGCTTGTGTTTTAGCTTATTTTAAGATGTTTTGATACCTTTTAAGACTATCCCTAGTAGGGGAGAATATGTGAAATGGAGAACAATACTATACTGAAAGATTGACAATCCTTTTCAGCCCAGCCCCGAATGTATGTGATTTGGGGCAATTTACTGCAAAACTTTTCCTTTATCTCATCAACCTTACTGACAGAATCATACAGAAGAAACAGATGTTAAGACTTAACAAAAAAAGAAAAAAAAAAAAAAAGATTACAAATATTGATCTTGATTTTAAATGAGGTCCTAATTTGGCTGCTTCTATGCAGAATTAAATCAGAATTTATGTTGCTTTCAGTAAGAATCCAGTAACAAGTTTTTTTTTCCATGTGGCAAATTTGTTAGCTGCTCTAAACCCGGGGAAATATCTTACCAGTGTTTTTTGCCCCTGCCTTTCTGTAGCATGTAGCAGTTTTCACAGCTGACAGCAGATGACCCAGTTCTTGGCTCTCAAACTGGCTTACTTTGTACATAGCCCTCTACATGTTGATAATCTTTCCTTTGATTCCAGAAGTCAGTGACAAAGTGCAGCCAAAGAGAAAAACTAAAACGTGGATCCCATGTTCATTGCAACAGCTTATCTCCATTTTGCTGCCCTTACAGAACGTCTGTTGTAGAAACTATGAATATGAATGGCCATTTTCCGTGTTTAGGTCTGCAGATACAAATACACATTCCCCAAGGGTCAGAAAGCCACTTTCTCTTATGTTATTTGTATATAATACAGTATTCGGTTTACTTTTTCATTGTTTGGGGTTTTTTTGTTGTTGTTGGGTTTTTTTTGTGTGTGTGCAGAACATTTAGATGTTTGGGGCATTTTTCTGCTGTTGTTTGAACCTTCATTTTTCTGGGCTCTTGAGAGATTTCACACAAGTGACCATATAATAGTTTTCTTTCAGTAGAGAAAATAGTTTTGTCACACGTCCTGCCCAATCTAAATCAGAAATGCTTAAAAATAAGGAATCAAAATAAGGAATATTTTTCAAACTTTGATAATCATTAGTGATGACTTTTTTTACTCTCTACAAGGTTTTACTAGGAAGGTGAGATAAAACATTGTGTAAAACATATAAAGCTTCTTAAAGGTTATAATGTCAAAATTTTTATGAATATAACAAAAAAAATTGAAAATTGTTTTAATTATACTTTTTGAAAATGCAGTTTTCTAAAAGTCATTATTTCAATTTGTGGTACAATGACTAGTTTGATTTGACAGCATTTCAGCAATATTCAGTAGTTTTGGTATTTGAGGTTTAACTGAGAATTTGCTGTGCATATTGTGTTGCCATTTGGGGTATTCAGTTTGTTTTAAACTCCCATCTGACAAGGCAGTATGTTTTGAGGCTCAGTCATGAAATGTGAAACGCTTCTGGTGGTCAAGAAGTGCTTTCTGCTGCTATTGTTTGCAACGGTGGGATTCCTTATAGTAGATGTTGAGGATGCTTGGTATTGCTCATGACTGCACTCAAGTTATAGACCTTAATAAAACAGGAAACATTTAGTCAGTCTTGTCAGTTTGTGACATAACTCATATCTAATTGTTCACTTTATCATAACAAAAAAAAGAAAAAAAAAAAACCACCACCAAAAAAAACCCTAAAAAATGTGATAGTTCACAGCAGTATTCCAGTTGCAAACATGAGGAATGCCACCAAGTCTGATGTGAATTGTTTTATTCTTTCCCTTAAAAGAACAGATTGGGTCACTGCCATTTGGTTTTGTTTGGGTTTTTTTTGTTTTTTTTTCCTTTGCGATGGTGAATGGTACATTCCATTGCAGAAATGGAGAGAGAAAATAGAAGTTTTATTTCCCGGGTTGTGTTCTGAATTTTCTTAATTTGTTTGAATTCCAAAAGCAAATAATTACTATGAAATTTTTACTTAAATGAGAAGAAATGAAAAGGTCTTGCTTGGATCAAAAATAATCAAAAGAATAGCACTTCTTCATTGTTGTCAAAATGATCTCTGGTTTTCACAATTCTGCTTTCTCTCTTGTACTAAATTCACCATATGTTTAGAGTAAGCCACTCTATTCCTGACAGCAGTGCGCCAAGACGTTTGATTTCCAAAGTAGACCTAGAAAAAAATAAGCAGTTTGGTTTTGTTTGTTTAAGGCAATGATAATTTATTAAAAAAACAAACAAACCAAATACCAAACCAAAACCACCACAACCAAAACAACAACAAAAAACCAACAGGAAAAGATTATATTAGAATTCCATCAAATTGAAAGGAAAATGTTTTGTTTTGAACAAAATCGAGATGTTTCCAATCTAGAAATTTGTTATGAAGCATTTTTCATTTCTCTTCTGAAATCATTGGCTCACATTATTTAACATAAATTCCTAGGAAATGTTGGGGAAAATGATCTCAACATATAAAAAAGGAATATGAATTTAAAATAGAAATATATTTAAATGTCAACAAGATCAGTGTATATGAAGTGCTTTAGTTTCCCTATCTTGACTATGTCACTGGAAGTATTTTTGGCATGACCAGAGTAGCTATAGGTGGGTGAGGTATGGCAATGTTTGTATTTAACCACCAAAGACAGAAGGTGCAAAACTAGTGCATGTTGACTCTTTCAATAATTTGCAGAGTAAATTAGAATTAATTAGGCAGATTCTCAAAAGTACTGTTTTCATAGACTATGCTATTGACTTCCTTTTCATACAGGTGATGCTTCATTTATGTACTTGATGTGTCCAACATACTAAATTAACTCACACAGTAAGCAAAACCTTGCACCGAGCTTAAAATGCTAGACCCTGCCATGTGTTCCAAGTGCCTAAGAAAGGGCTGAAGGAAAATCTTTGTCAGCTTTCTACTGAAATATGTGACAGATACGTGAACACGAACTGACCCTGTTAATACCTGCTGACTGTATTCCTGAAAACTTGAGAGTGTGCAAAACAGAAGTATGTCAGAATTTCTATAAGACCGCAATTGTGCTCAGTATGGAAGCCAAAAGAATGTAAGAAATAAGGCAAAACGAGGTTTATAGTATTACTGTGGTACTTCTGTATATAGAAGTGAGTATTCTAAGCACCATATATTTCATATTAACCTGTGAAAGCAAGTAAGCAAGACACCCTGAAATCACAGGTTCCATTCTCAATTTTTATGTGAAAACAGGGAATACTGGCCTTTCTCCTGTGTTTTTGACATTTGGTTTGCTAGACTTTTTCTGGATAAATTTAGATTTTAACATGTGAGTCTAAAGTAATTGTGGCTATACTCTGAAGTGCCCTTAAACTGCCATGCAATATTTTCCTCAAAGTTTTAGTCACAGTGCTAGGAAAATAGGTAGCCCATATTCTGTGTGATAGCTGGCCTATCATTCTAGTGTCGGTTGGTTTGTATTAAATATCTATTAATATGCATCATCTTTAAAACAAATATTTGTATTTTCAACCCTTCAAACACCATATAAATGCAAAGAAATTTTAAATATTTTCCCAAGCTGACAGCCAAAGAAGAAAGAGAACTTTGAAATTTTAACTTTAGGGAAAGCTGCTTCTGTATAATGATGACTGATACTTAAGAATGTTAATTGTGTCACTTTTTTGGATATGTACTGATAGATTCAATTGTGTCACTTTTTTGGATATGTACTGATAGATTCTTTGGCTGTCTGAATAGTCCGAATAAATCTGTTTTTAAAAGTTTTGCACTTCCTCTAGTACAGTCTTGTACTTTGAATGGGAGCTGAGGTTTTTGTGTTTGCTGAAATGAATGAAGTATGTTGCAGAAATGGTGCCCATCTCTGTGCCCGCATGCCTCTGATGCTGTGAAAAGACCAGGAACATCTAATACAGTAATATACATAGAAATAGTTTGGAAAATAGCTTCATAGGCTTTCCTCTGGTCTCACAAAATGGGCACAGCTCAAAGTGTGATTGATTGCAGTTCCTTTTTTACCTTACCCCCTTGTGTAGTCTAGTGCTTGTAGCGACATTGAGCTTTTACACAACTGTTGAAGAGGGAGATTAAAGTCCTTTTCTGTCTCTACTGTTGTCAAAGTTGGGCAGAGTCCCTGCCAGACTTTGCAAGTTTATTTTGCTGCAGTATTATCGTATTTCCATTTGTATAAGTACATCTTGTTGCTTATGTATATTGCTGTGGTTTGTAAAAATTGTAAAAGCTAGTTTTTATCAATTAAATTACACAAAACAATTTACAAAACCACAACAGTAATTTTGTATATGTGTCTGCAATTAAATCGTACTATCTTAGTTACTCGGAAAGGCCTTCTTTTTCCTTTATACTTGATTTCTTGTGTGTGAAGAGAATAAATATAGACTAGTTATAGGCCAAGCATTTAACAGGCAAAGTTTGCCATCTTAAGCTAATAGTGTACTTACATTGTATTAGGTCTCTTCTTCTTAGAAGTATCTGAGACAGTCTGATTTAAAATATTAAAAGCAAGATTAAAAATTAAGTAGTTTTGCATGTTTCCCTTCCTCAGGGAAACAATTTTTGTTCCACAGAAGTTCCAGATAACTGTCAGTTCCCTCTAGGCTTTCATCATCTCTGTTGCTGCTCCTGTTCTGCCTCGTAGTGGTCCTTATTGAAGGTGTCAGCACATTAAAATTACCATTTACCCTGCTAAATCTAAAGATACAATTCTTAATAATATTGTTGATATTCCAGAATCTCAGTTCGTTTTCCTCACAATTAACACTGTTTACATATTAAAAAGTGAAGATTTATTGCACATGAAAGATAGTATTGACCTGACAAAAAGTCTCAGTAAGGAAAAAAAAATCATCTTGTTTAGATATGCAGTGATACCCAACCATATAGATAAAAAGAAGCAGGCTAGAGGAGGAAACTCAGGCAGTCAAAAAAAGATCTTGAAAGACTGAAAAAACGCTTGGAGGGGTCCCTGATACATTGTGCATTCAACTGTTTCACCGGTTACTTTCTAGAATTCAGACAAAACTATTTTTTTCCTGGAAAGAAGACACCTTTGTAGAATTCTTTGCCTTAAGTTTTTAGCTTCTAACTGCGCTTTGAGAAGAATGGGGGGAGAGACACAGAAAGGGTAAGAGAATCACCATGATCCTGACCCTCTTCATTGCCCTTAAGGGAAGCTTTTTATTCCTATTAGTTTGTCACTCCAAGTGTCATAATAGCCAATGTAATTATTTCATTTCTACCTTAGCAGACAAAAAGAAAAGTTATAATAGTAATTAAAAAATAAAAATGGTAATAATATTTCTGCTGCCACATATCCTCTTGCACATGTGTATGCACAGTATGGCATTGTTTACCCAACAGGATTTTCATGTAACAGTTATGTTACTGACTGCAACCCTATTTAGGCTTTTTTAGAAGGCTCATGACCTATCCAATGTGCATGTCTACTGCTACTTAGTACCAATAAACATCATGTCCAATGCTGCCTGTATGTGTACTTTAGTCACTTCAAGATTCAGCCTTAAAGTGTTAAAATAGTCATATGTCAAATTTGATGTGCTATACTCATGATAGGTTTGATTTTAATAAAAATAAAATCTATATATTAAAAGTTTTGCATAATAAATGCTAACAATTATTCTTTGCAACTAAAGTGGAACTTTTCTTTGTTATTCAGTGGAGATGAAATAATGGGATAATAAAGGCATATTACTGGTGTATAAATGATTGATTAGCAAAGGAAAAAAATGAGAAAATACAGACTTGGAAGGTATTTTTCTAAATTGAATTCTGAGTTTGAGTGGAACGGTATTTGACAGAAGGATGTGGATGAATTTTGCCATTGATTTTTAGAAAGTGGGGGGAGTCATGAGCCTAAATGCTTATACATAATGAATCTTATTTCTGTTTTAATGGTGCTGTCGCATCATTTTAGCAAATAAAATTACCCTAGTTCAAAATGGAAGTCAGGCAGCAGTGAGTCATACCTATTGATTCTTCAAGTTGTACTGGAATAGGACTGGTGTAAAGTAAATGAGTACACTGGTAAATCAAGCCTTTCATCTGCAGTGTGCTGCTTAGGAAACATCTGTGTTCTGGTAGACTTAGTAGCTCGGGTTAGTGATACGTAGTTTAGCCAAAAGTAGGTATTGTTTTGTTTCCTTGCCCTAAACCATTTATGTACAGCAGTTTATTCTGATTATTATAGTTCCTCTTACTTTTCTCTCCACATTAAGTGCTTACAGCTCAGATCCTTTTTCACTCTCCCTTTCTAATAAATTGTGAGATGCAGCATTTTGGTCAGGACTTGCATTCCCATGAGTATGGAATTGTTATTGAATAATTATTGATTTCCACATTTAAGTGACAAGCCATTGTAGTTTTTAATGCCCCTGCACGTTTGCAGCTCCATCTTTTTAAAGATTCTTTTTAAATTCTAATATTTGAATATCTAGAATATGCCCTCTTGGCTTCCCTGTTGGTGTTGATTATATAGCACATGTAACCAAAACTGAAGGAAGAAGAATTGTTTATACAGCATTAGAAGTGACCATCATAATGAGCTGCTCAAATTGAGGATGATTAAATCCGTTCTGTGAAGCAGTGTAACTTTTTCATGTGCAGTATCGATTGTATTCCCGTTCTGATGAACAAAGCTGTGATGTTTCAGTCTACGTGTGTTCTGGTGGGTAAGGTTTCTTTTCTGCTTCCCCCCACACGCCCCCTGTATCTTAATTGCACAAGTTAACTGTCTTGAAATAATAGAATCTGAACCCTTCCTGCCCTGGAACTGGCACATTTCTAACATGGTCGTCAAACAACACCAGAACCAGGTAGGAGACTGACTTTCGTCAGTGCTCTGAAAATACAGTTTTCTGTATTCTGAAACAGAAATTAATTACTTCTACGATAAATTTCAAAATGTTTTGAAAAAAAACCACCACTTCTCACGTCACAGTCTGATGGGAAATCATTTTATCAGATCTTTTTTTCATAAATGGAAATTTAAGCTGGTCTAATTCTAGTTCACAGGTTCCAGTCCTCCCATCTGCTGCCAGCCATGTGTTCCTGCCTTGTGCTGCGCTGCCTTTTGTGCCATTGTGCGGTAAGAGGGCGCAGGAAGCTGACTATCTGAAAACTAACCCTATGGAAAAAGATACGATTTAGGGGATAATGTAACTTCCTAAAATGGTTTATCTGGACTGGTCTGAAATGCCTCAGAAAGGGCAAGGGAAACGTTTAGTAGCGAGTCTGGCTCAGTCACTGTGGAACAGCACGCAAAAGGATGTACACCTCAGTTCACCCCTCTGAAATGATTGTAAAATGGCCATAAATGTCCACAAGTGTTCACAAAATGTCCATGGAGTGGATTAGGTCCATGACTTTGGGCTGCATCTGTTATGGTGGTCACTCAGGATAGCAGAGGCGGTGCGCTGAGTGGAGTTACGGGGCACCAAAGGCAGGTCAGGTCAGGTCACTGCTGTGCTGGCACCACTGCTTGTAAGGCTTGTCCTCTCCTCTGGTGGTTCAGGTGGACTGTGTAGGAGTGCTCCAAAGACTGCTAGACCTCGGTGCTGAAAAATGGTTACTGAAGAACTCACTTGCTGGCTATTTAACCGGATAAAACCTAGACTGTGAATTTGCCATAATTATACTCTTTGTAAATTACATGGCGAAACAATCAAATCTTCTGCAAAGCAATATATCTTAAAAAGAATGTAATTAACATTCATCCCCAGGGATACTGATATTGAAATAGCTCATTTAAAATATTGTACTTATAATATTTATGACCTGGAAACCATAACCTGCTTGTGATGTAATATAATGTCTTGATTTTTCAAATTCCTTCATTTTATTTAAAAGCTGTGGTTTATAATGTTTATCTGTTTTATTATAGATTTAGAGAAAGTTTTAAAAACCTGAAGAAAAGTTTTAAAAAAGTTGTCCCTGAAACACGACCTATTCACAGCTATCTTTGCAAGTCATTCTTGTAAAATATGAAAGCTAAATGCTATCTGTTCTGAAGGAACACTGAGCAAGACAAAGTATTTGATGTGACACATTCATGCTTTGCCTGTCAGCCAAAACAGTTTTCACTATTATTCACTGGCCCCTGTATATTGTAGAACATATCTAAAGCAAGCTGAACGCTCTTGTGTTTTGTGATAGTGTGTTACTGGGAAAATAAAACAGCTACAATTACCTGCTCAACAAATAGAACTTGTCAGCTAGCAGGCATACAGAATTAATGCAGATGGCCAGCTCAGAAGAGCTGTCAAACAGAAAGACTGAAATAAAATATATTTTCTTCTTATTCTGTAGACTTTCTAAAATATAATTTAGGGGTTTTAAAATTCAATTCAGAGGACTTTAGTGCTCTTCCTTAGCTCAGGTGTTTTCACAAGGTCTGGAGAAAAAAACCACGTTCTTTTCTAGGGGAAAAGGTATTGCCAAAATAGTAACAGGTATCTTTGGACGTCACGTTGAGACTGTGGAGAGGATCTTTGCATACAAGTGTTCCTCTCCTTGGAATAAAAGAATGGGATTTATGTTTACTATATGTAGAGATTTTGGAAACATAAAGTTAGAGATTTGTATAGTCCAGGACAGGTAACTGTTTTCCTTTTTTAAATGAATGTCCTATTTTCCTCTGCTGTGAGTTGCATGTTGGTAGCACCTCAGAGAAACAGCATTTTGTTGGAGAGCATTTTTTTTATTTACTGTTCTGTCAGTTATTTTATTCCTTACAGTTAATGAAAAATACTCCTTCGGATCTACTCAGCCTCACTAGGTGTTATGTCTCTGTGGAGTGTAATAGATACTACAAAATGCCAGACTAAAGTAAAAAATACATTAAACAGTTACTGTTAGCATAGGGATTATTGTACACATTTGAGAAATTGTACCTTATTTATTAATATATGGTTTCGCCTACACTGCAGGGTGATGGTATGAAGAGAATGCTTTATGTGAAATAATTCAGTCCATCTGGAGTGTTTCTGTAAAGACTTTAATAGATAACCGTTAAGCTATTTTGGTTGTGTGGCAGTGGATTTCCAATTGCTCTGTTTTCTACTTGTTTGGGATTTTTTATAAAACTGATAATATTCAGAAGGGGGTTTTGTTCTGGTAGTTTTGTTGGGGTTTTGAGGTTTTTTAATGGGGGCTGTGCTAGGGGAGAATTTTTGTCCTGTAGTTTGAAAACAAAGGGACATGCTATGGCTACAAAAGTAAATAAATTGAAAACAAATAGAAGGAGACTTGGAAGTGCCACACTATATATTCAGGCTATGGAATGTATAGCTAGAAGCATTCAGTCAGTCAGAACGGGCTTTTCAAAGGGCTTCTGTGTGAAAGCACACAATTGGTTAGATGTATATTATATGGCAGTGTCAATCTCCTAGGGAGGATCACATGCACACCGATGGTCTGATCCAGGAAGGCACATCCTTTGATCTGAATGATAAGAAGCCACCCATGTGCTAGTGTAAACTTATTTGATTGCACTAGCTCTTGTTATTTCCCTTTGCTCTGTGGCATACCCTAGTACAAAGCTAAACTGGAAGATTAATATTCACTTTTGTGTCTGTATCCTTTGTTGTTCCCTCTTAAGGAGAAAAATGTTGAGAAGTCCTTATTTATTTTTAATAGAAATCCTAACGTGCACTGTAGCTTGCTGTAGTTCAAACCACTCTACATCCCAGGCTGGTATGTGGCAGGTTGTACACTGTTCTTTGCTTAACTTCTTACAATGAAAGTTGCTCAAGGCTGTGTCAAAGATTAACTTGCTCACGGGATTCATGAGATACATAGCTGGATAGGGTGAAAAGGAGCTAGGGTTTTGGTGGGTTTTTTTCCAATGTCTCCAACATCTTATGTATTAAAAGCTTCTAGCACCTGCTGTTCTTTAAAAGAGCTTTTGATCTTAAAGTCTAGGATCCTGGGGGCTTTAAGAACATAGACTGCTGCAGTTCCACTTGTGGGACCTCAAGGGAAATTTGCGAACACAAAAAATTGACACAGGAGTCTAGTGCTCTGCTGTGGTGGTAATTTCTTTAGTATTGTAGCAAGCTTCAAAATATCTCTGTAAAAAGTTATAAACATTCTTACAAATCTTTTAATTTTTGTTCAGATGTCACATTCTGTATGCAAGATTAGTATACTGACATGCTTTTACTGAATTTTCAGATCATCAGGTCTGTTTCCTTTAAGTAAGTGGATGTAGAATGCTAAACTTCAGGAAGAATTAGGAAGTCATGAGAAGGAAAAAAACCTTTCTGGATATATATTTATCTATTTATGTTCTTTCTGTGTGTGTGTGTGTGTGTGTACGTACACATATTTCAAATACATATTCCATATATACACATATTTTGTATGTAAGTTGGCGAGTGTATATCTATATATTTACGTACATTTGCACACTCTGGTTCTGAAGAACAGTAATTCAGATTTCCATTTAATTGGGAGTAAAATTTTGTGTCATATTGAAAAACTGAACTGGATTTGGTTTTAAGTCTTGAGCCTGAGGGATCTTTTTTCAAACTATAGAGCAGAAATCAGACCAAATGTGTTGACTTCAGTAAAGACTAGTTTTCAGTTTTCTGTTTTGTTGGTGGCTTCACACCACCCCACACTCTCCAGTCTTTTTCCTTCTTCTTAGTTCTGTGAGGCTTTCAAGTGTCTGAAAAATAGCTTAGTGAACTCTTGAAGTTTTTCCTCACTGATTTCTTTAGCTGTATTATTTTGGCTGTATTTTTCTTGCATTTTGACTATTTCAGTCATTCACGTTGACAATATAACTTTTCTCTGCTCACATACTATTTGTGTTGAAATGTGGGTGTTAGAGATGTTTGACTTATGTTCTTCCAGATGTATGAGCAGAATTTTCAGTATGCCATATGGGAACACAGAAACATTAGCCTTTCAACAGGAAAAGCAAGTTATTATGAACACTTTGTCATCAAAGCAACCCTAAGTACAACATTTTGTTACGAGAAAGTCCAGTATAGGAGTAGTTCACATTTGATTTATGTGATATGATGGCCATGACATTTTACCTCTATGAGCACTTGTGAAAAATTCTTGGTTTAGTGTTGGATTTGGTATATTTACCCCAGCAGAACAAAAAAGGAACCCCCTATGTGGAGATTCTCAGAAGTAATGCTGAAAACAATGAAACTCACGCATGTGCGTATATACACACCACTTGTTACCCTGTAAAAAAGGGGGAAAAAAAGAATAAAGCAAAATGATTTAGTATATAGAATGCATTCACTGTTTTAATACTCCGCTATAGTAGTTACTGCACAGTCACTAGCACTTCATAAGGCAAACCGTTCAAGTTGCACATACGGAATTTATTCCAGTGTATCATATATGCAATTGTGAGAATACAGCTTGACACGTCTTACATCGATTTCCCAGTATTACAGTATTCTTGGGACTTCTTTTACTGCTATCAACTTTTTTTTTTTAAAAACACTAGCTGCATTGGAGAATTCTTAAGTCACGGATTTACTCCAAAATTCCATTGTAGTCAGCTTCTAAAATTGAGATTCTTATGCCAGTGCCTGACTTAGAAAACCGTGTCCCAGTACTTATTTTATCAAGCAGTAGGCTTTGCTAAGACTGCTGAAAGCAATGCTTAATATCAAGACTTTTCCCCCAGTGGTAAAACATGCTGTATTTTGATGCCACATGTTCCTATCATCATTTTATTATTTGATCCAGTTATTTCAGCAGAACAAAAGACATAAAAAATACACTGAGGACTTCATAAACGGGCCTTGCATCACAGCCAGATTATCTCTGGAAAGACATATTTCGTTTTCCTTTTGGCTGTTTCATTAGTAATACAGAACGTCCCATAAAAGTTCAGACCTTAAACAAAATCTAAAGCCAGGTCTACATGTGGCCAATAGGAAATGCATAGTTAACATCAAAACAAAGGCAGAAGCAGGTGTATCAATAACCTTTGACAAGTAACTGATAGTCTAGAGAGACTCTTAAAACATATTGTTGGTCATAGCAGCAATACAAATAAATATGAAGAATATCCACATTAAATATCAAAAATGTTTTGGTAATTCAATCATGGAAGGAAATTGCTTGGCAAGTTTTTTTATAAAGGTAGTAGGAAAATGGATGATATTCTGTTTACAGTTGACAAAGGTAATGCCTGCTTTTTGATTTTATTTATTTATTCTTTTCCTCCCCTCACTGGAACTCATGAGGAAATACAGTATATCCAGCAACACAAATCCCAATGAAAAATGTTGATGGTGACTGCGTTCCAGTGCAGGCAAAACATATTGTAAATAATGTTCTTCCTTTTTTCCCCACCTCTTTATTAGCTTCTCTCCACTGCTGACTCTATCAGTGCACTTTTATAGCGGTATCTATAAATTATCAGCATCCACTATTGATCTGATAGTGAGGACAAGAATGAAGTATTTAAATCTCAGCTTTGATTTAAAAGTTTGCGCTGGGTGTTTTTACTGCCAGAATTCCCTTACTGAGATGCTGAATTCAATGAGGAAGAGTAAGACTAGAAATCCTATGCTTGGAGTCTTCCCCTTTCTCCCTCTTTCCCCATAGCTTTTCCAGCAAATATTTTCATAAAAGGCAGTTCAGCTGTACGAGAGATTTTATGACTGATGTGAAAGCTTACCAGCTGTTTTGCAGGAGCAGGGCTTCTGATAGAGAGCACAGAGTTGTGGATAAGGCAAGAATGCCATTACCTCCAGACAATTTTAGGACAATGGCTTAATTCTAACTTTCTCAGTCTAAAGACTCTTCCTGGGCGACGTTCAGGTATTTCTGCTTTGATTTGGATTATTTTTTCACATACTGTGGCTGTTGCTGTCCTTTGATTTTGTTGCTTAATTCTTTTCTAATTGTTTGGCTTAGAAAGGACTTTCTTTAAGGGTCCTGAGGTCAGTCCCTGTAAATGACATTCAATCCTGGCCGTAGCTCATTACGCGAAGACATTAGAGAGGTTGCCAGACCTTGTCGTTGACTTTGACACCAGAGGAGAGAACATGCATGTAATGTCAAAAGAGTTACTTTTGACTTTGTGCGCACACACACACAACCTCTCATTGTTATGCTTGAGAAGAAAACTCAAAACACTTCAGTGGTTCAGACATATTATTTTGTCAAGTTCTTACTCTGTCTTGTTGACAGAATACATTTTCTCAAAAGCTGAAATCATTCTGTCAAGGAAACTTATTTTGTTCAATAATCCTGCTTGTTGACAAATGTTCAAAAGGGAAAAAAATCTTCAATTATTCTGGGAAAGTTCTGCCTGGTATCTCCAGGTTTATTTATTTTGCCATGAGAAAGAACGGTTATTAGTTTGTAGGTGAACTGTCCAGGTCTTGATGTAATGAAAGAAAAACGTACCTTCCTTATACTTACCTGAGTGTGCTTTAGAGGAGGCTTTTTTCAAAGAAGGTTGTACAATTTTAGGTCACATTCCAAATGACTGATCAGCAGTGGAGGACAGGCAGCATGTGCATCAAGTGAACGGAGGAAGGACGAGCAGAAAACAAACATATCTGTAGTTAATGTCCAACAATCGTGGCAATGGAATGAAGATATATTTTCAAGTAGACTCATCTTAATAGTTGCATATACAAGTAGAAAAATACGGGAATGGTAAACCAATGCTCACACTGGGCTATTTCTACTCATCTTCCCCTCCTGCCCTCCAAAGTAAATCTGTTCCAATTTAGAAAGGTGAATTCCTGGGGTTTGGGTTTGGGTATTTTCCAACTCAAGGAGAGCTGAAAATTTGCCAGATTTACTTTGTTGAGTGACAGGAGTGGTATGAACATCTCAATATCCAAATCCTAATTGTCATCATCTCAGTATGGGACCCTATGTAAGGATATATATGCAAGGTACCATGAAGAACATGTGTCACATTCAGTGATTATTTTTGTTTCTAGGTGGCATTGGTGACAAACCTGTATTACTTTGAGTGGGCTAGAAATAAGCTTTTGAGACAGAGACCTTTGTCTAATGACATATCTCAAATGATTCTTAATGGAATTTAAATTTTTGAGTCACTTAACATACTTTGGAAAAACCTGTTGGACATTGAAGGATGTGAGGGAAGAATTCTAAGCTGGTTTTGACGGTATTTTTTGAGCTCTAGTTTAAGCTTTTTGTTTAAAATTTAGTCTAATGAGCGTTGTTATTTTTTAATAGTTAAGCCTTGGGAGCTGTCACTGCTTGTAACAATGTGCCCTCTCCAGTGCATATTTGCAAGTGACAGTGATGTCTGTGTATTTGTGTTCCATTCTTCATTCAGCTTCATCAATAAACCTTTACTCAGTCTCATGATCTATGCCTACTAGAACTTTGTTGATTGTTGGATGTGGTTGGGCTTCTTTTGTTCTCTAGACTCTTGCAAGTAAAATAAATACTGTGATTTGCTTTTATATAATGATCCTAGTCCACTAATTGATACCCACAAAGTTTTTCATTCTTTAATAGTGCAGTCACTATATTATTGCGTTTTGGCTTATTCTGCTCTTCACTATTGTATTGTCTGCCACATTTGTTGGAGCAGAATGACGGGTATTTTTTATCCTTTTCATACATTTCATTCAGTCTACTGATTTACCAGTCCTTTGTAGTCTTACTGTCAATTGTCTTCCTCTCTTTAATTCCTAATATACAGCATTTTTGTAATACATTAAAATAAGATGACATTCTATCTGATTTTTCCATTCAAAGGAAATTCAGATTTTTGAAATAATAAGCAGTGTGTTATAACGGATGTTTCTTTGACACCTTTAGATCAAAGAGAAAAGCAACAGGATTTTTAATAGATACTCTTAGATGTAAATCATATCGGAAGACTGAGCAAAAGTAGAACAATCCTGACTTCTCCTTTCAGACAGGCAGCCTTTCTATTTAGTAGTTTCATTTCACATCACAGGACTAATTTCATGACGTGTTCAGAGAGTATCCAAACAACATTGTGAAGTTTCTACATATCTCATGTTCTCACCTACAAAGTTTGAAGGATGTATTTTTATAGAAGTCATCAGGTATGATACGTTCTTGGATTCTTTGACTTCTCTGTGGAAGATTCTGTCATTCATTTTGTGGGTTTATTTGAGGATAGCGGCTTGGCCCCTAGTGCTGTGAGAGACGTGTTTACGTGGCGAGGGCTGTGCAGCACTCGGTGGAAGAGCCCAGAGTGGGACCACACAAGTATGACTGCTGCACCGCAGGTCAACAGGCAAAGAAATACATTTATTAGCAGGAGATACTGGACCTAAGAAAAACAAACAAACAAACAAAAAACCTATAGTATGGCAACTGACAGATGGTGATTAATTTTAAAAAGTCTTCGTATTGCTGATGTCACTGTTCTGTTATTTGTTAGTTAGGAAAACTGGGGTGAGATTTTACCAAAAATGGGATAATGAGTGCTACTGACTCTCAGTTACATATTTTAAGTCTCAGAGATGCTTCATTGCAATCAGCCAGTAGATGCACTACACCTTCGCGGTGGGTGTGTTGAATATACTACAATCTCTGGTGATATAAACTTCATCTGGGTTTTTGTATCAAATGTATCAAAATGTATCAAAAACTCTGTACTGCAACATCTCTTTTCCAATTACACTGTTCTCAAAGCTGATAATATCTGGTTGGAACTTTCAGTTATTATGTTCCTTTTAACCCCACACTTTTTAGCCTAATTTCTTTGTGTTTCTCTGATGGGATGAGCTGGGGATTCTTTGTCCTTTCAAGGTGCTCATGGTAGAGAAAAAGGCTTTATTGCCAGTGGCATTAATTCATGTTGTGTATCATTTAGAGGATCATCGTGAGTTGAAGCCTTCTATTTCTGGTTTATTCTCCAAAGTAATGAAAGATTAAAGCCAAATGAATAATTTAAAATAGTTGCTGTTAAGTTTGTTTAGCCGATTGAATGTCTACAGAGAAACTAAGGTAACTTTTCAGTACTTGAACTCAAGATAGACATGAACACATCTAAATAAGCATAGAATATCATAATAAACCATTCTAGAGTATCATTATAAATAACCATAAAGATTTATAAATCTTACCAGTTTCCATTATTTTAAGCAACGTTAGAAATCATCCTCCTCTTTCACGAGGTTGCTAAAGTACAGAGTCATGGTTCTATTTAGCGCTGTGGAACCTGTAAATGACCGTTTCTCAGCTTAATGGTTATAAAGTTGCTATAGTCCTAATGCACTATGCTGTAGTCATTCTATTTATTTCTGTCACTTCATTCTCCAGGAGCTAGCCATTACTATTTTATTCTATTTTTCTGCTCTGTCTTATAAATTTATTTGATATTATATTGGTTCTTATGAGAAATATTTTTCCCCTAACAGCTGCTAAATCACAAGATCATCAGATTGAAAGAGATCTCGGGAGGTCTTCCAGTTCAACTTCTGCTCAGGGGAGGGTCAGCTAACATTAACTGCTCAGATACTTTAAATATTCAGATACGATTTAAGGTTTGTGGTGGTGTGGTGTTGGTGCGTTGGTTTTTTATTGGTTTTGTTGTTTGTTTGTTTAATTAAGTGAATACACTATGGAATACCATGCATTCACTAAAAATAGTAAATTGTTATTGCTTATTTGCCACATGCATTATGGGATTTAGTTGCAGTACTATTTTCATACAACTTTTGGCAGTATAGGAAACTAAACAATATGAATAAAGATACATGATTGGGTTTACATAGATTCTTTCCATAATACATTACCCAGATTTTTTAAAATTTTTTAAGCACCTATTGGAAATGAACAGCACTATCAAGTGTTTGTTTCAGTTAAACAGGATGGAAGATGCTTTTTTATCCTCTCTCATTGCTTATAAGTGCTGAGGTAAAGAAATTCATCCCTTTGTTCTGTAATACTTAAATTTTTGCTCTGCAGCATGCAATTTAATGCTTATAATAGTTGTTTTGCAAAAACAGGTAGAAAAGGTAACAGATAAAGTATATAATACAATTAGATTACTGTTCCTTGACTGGAATACTGCAATTGTCACTAAACAATATGGAGACATTGACAGATAATTGTCATTTACTCATACAATTGCTCTAAAGGCAGCAGATGATCACATCAATAATGGATTTTCCTGTAGAAATTAAAAGGAAATAAACCCCTGTGAGATCTCTTGCTCTCTTGAAGAAGGATTATTTCTCCAAAGTCTTAGATGATATAAGATGATGATTCTTTATGGAGCTCAATATTAGTACATAGTAGCTAAGAATCTGGTGTAGAAATTTTGTATTAGAATATAGGGAATGCAAAATCGTAATGTTTTTACTGTCATACAACTAAGATACTTCTTTAATAATTCACATTTTGTGAATTGTTTTTAATCACACTGAAATCATTGTAATTTTTTTTTGTTTGTTTTCATGTGGTGACAACAAAAGCAGCAAGCAAATTTGGCATATCCTTTCTTGGATGATGTTGAGCAATTAGTTCCTCTCAGTACTATAGCTTTAAAATATGCAGCTACAATTGCAGTAACTACCAAGGTAAAGGGATGTAGATCTTGAAGAAAAAAATCTGAGCGTTTAAATATAAGACCTCTTTAAACATTAGTCATAAAACTGCTAACTTGGAATGTCCATCTCTAGCTTTCAGAACACATTTTAGCTAAATAGTTGCCAGTGGGTCCCAGGGAATCCAGAGCACCATCAGGTTTTCCTGAGAACCCGGAGCTCGTGCCGGCTGCAGAGCATCGCACCAGGCTGATATCCGCCTCTTTTCTAGAAGTCTTCTGGTTAGAGAAAAAAGTATCAAGAAATGTAAATGAAGTAGAAATGGTTTCACTTACGGGCACTGGGGATAAATCGTGTGGTAGAGTGCCTTGTTGTGTGTGAGGTTTGCTTTGTGGAAGGAGCGAAGGCGTGATGCCTAGAACAGGGCTCTCCTGGGACACTGCCCTACTGACTGACAGCAAGGGCGAGGCACCACGCGTGGGGGCCCTAATGCGCAACGACCCCTGTGAGTTTCCAAAGCAGCCAGATGACAGCCTAGGCTAAGCTTAAGTAATTCCATAGGTCTTCGTGAAGACGGAGGGAGCGTTCAAGTAAGTAGCACTCACTCCACAGGCTCTGTGGTTTTGCCCATTGACAAGGACAGGACCCTGGGCTGCGTACGGCCCCTGCTTTGATCCAGTGCAGCTGCGTTCTCAAGTTCTGGCACTCATCAGTTCAGTTCTGGTGTTTTCATATTGTGTGTTCTGGAACATTGTGATGTATGATAGGAGAATCCTGAAGATTAAGGGAAAAAATTTCTAAACCTAAGGTTCCACTGTCCTGTATGGGGCCCATATCAGATAACTGTGAACGTAACTGTATTGGCTGACGGAACAAACAGTAACAGTAAATACTGGGAGAGGCTCACTGAGTGGGCAGCTGTAAATTCCCATACACAAGGAGGAGTGCTCCACCATGGTTAGGGACTTAATGTATAGATATTGATTTCTTAAAAAAATATGTTATGGAATATTGTAAAATTGTTGCAGAGTTTTAGTTTCTCATAGCAAACCTACCTCTATTTTCATCCTTGCTTGTCACATCTTATCTGTTGCATGCTCAAATGTTTTTTCAGTGATTAAAGAACAAAGGAAAAAAATCCAAGATCAAAACAGTCCTATAGCTGAGGCAAATTATTTTTCTTTTCATTATTTTCTGTAGGAGCATCCATTTAAAAAGTCCTACTGTTTATTATATGCCAGGATGATTTTGAAAAAAAGTTCCTAAAAAGAGCAATACAATATTTCTAGTATCGTCTTTGTTATACAGTTTTGCATATGCCTTCAGAAAAAGCCAATGTATATTAAAAATATGTAGAGGAATGTGGGCCGTGGGTTGATTGGCATTGATGACGTGCAGCTGTGGCCTTGCCTGGGGGCAGTGGGATGGTTGGTGTGGATGATGTGCAGCTGTGGCTGGTTCCCACTAAGTGGTTAAACAGTCCTGAGGGGGATGGGGAGGGGGTTGGATGGTCTGACTTCTGGAAGGAGGAGATACAGCAGGGATGGTGGGATCTGACCAGGTACAGCCTGGTTGCAGCCTGTTGGTTTGATTGTGCTGCAACAAAAATAGCTTCAGACAGTTTTTCAGGAATCTGATCTGTAAAATCTGCATTTTATTCTTATTTTGTATGCTTGCTATATGTTTGTTTTTGTTTTTGTGGGGGTTTTTTTGTCCCTTGTATTTGGATAAAACGGTCCCTGAAATGTGTATAACATTTTCTTTCATGGTTTTTAAGTTGTTTCAGTGTTTGGTTATTTTTTTTATTTCCATGATACTGTTGCACTTTGAAAGCAGAGGTGAGAAGTATTTTTTCTTCTAAAAAACCCCAAAACATATCTAGTTATTGGTATATGGATTTTGGGGAATATTACAGGTTCCATATCCTCTGAGATTTGAGATTATTTTCTGAGTGCAGAGCTGTAGGCCAAAAAATCAGAATGATTTTTAGTATTATAAAGACAAATAATTCAGAATTATAATTGACTATGGCATCATTAATACAGATAAAAAGCAGTTGCCTATCCAAATCATGTTTTATCTTAAAGGCATTTTCTGTTCTGTATTTTTTTGATTCTTTATGAAATATTAGAAACAAGATAAAAATTATCAAATAAGTTATTGGCATAGACAATTTGTTAAACCTTTTCTTCTTTCTTCAGTTGTAAGACACTTCTTTTTCTCACATCATGAAAATACATTAACAGTGTATTAAAGGTTTAATTTAAGATTAGTAGAGCAAGAAAATTACCTGCTAGGGATTGCATTCTTTGGCCAAGCCACAGCAGTTCAGAGTGGCATATTAGTAAGTTGTCACTTTGTTGACCTTGCAGTGGGGTCTTGACTCTCCTCCTAGTCGGCTGTGAATGGTTGTGTTTGGTGAAACTGATGCCTTTATTGTTGCTTTGCTGTAATTAGGTGTGAATGTGTAAAGGGTTGTTTCTGTTGATGTTTTCCTTTCTAGTTGGTTTTTGATCTGTGTTGGATAGAGTTTGAAGAGATGTTAAAAAATGATCAAAACAAATGAAGTGCCCCAAAACTTTGGTAATGTAGTATTAAGATCAGTGAGGGGAAGTCTTACACTTTTTAACACAACCTGAGCTATGTTCAAACCCTAAAGCAGGAAGTTCAGCACCTTCCGTGTCCTGTTTGGAGGGAACGTGGAACGTACTGAGGATGCCTGTCCTCAGCCTCACCCTGATGGCTTCTTTCTGTATCTCTGCTAGCCCTGTGGTGCTCATGGCACCTGTGTTGTGTGCCACAGCTGTGTAATGATGTATTGCATCTGAGCTCTGGAATCAGCAAACCTTCATTGTCCCTTTCATTGCAATAATATTGTTCAAGTGGTGGGTTACCTCTGTGGGGGAAAGCTGAAGATGGGTGCTATTGCCATGAAAATCAGGAAGGTCACAGATAGCTCAGGACGTGACTTCTCATGCACACAATGGCTGTGTGTTCACACATGTGAATTCCTTTAGACTAGATGTCTTTTTAAGGGTGATCTTTGATCAAGAAATGATGAAGAAAAGCTACAGGTTCTGTTTTTTATCAAGTCTTCACTTGTTGAATTGAATTTGTAAAAATACAGCAAATGTTCACAACAACAAGGAATTGTTACCTGAGCCATCACACTGCAGAGCCTACATGCCTTCTTTCAAAAGGGGCTGTAGCACTTCAGGCCTCTTATTGCTTTACCGGCTATTATTCTTGAATTCTTTCACTCCGTTCCTTGGCTCTGCATTTGAGCTGCCCTGTCAAGCTGTTAAAGAGGTAACAAAAGCCAAGCAGTTCATGTGAGCTTGGGACCTTGCGTTTTAGAGATAACTTAGGAAGGGACTTGGAGCTTTCTCTCTCAGCAAGACTCACTTCAATCATGCAAAATGCACGGCTGCATTTCCTTATCTTCTCCATAACTAATTAATCTTAATTACAATAGTTCAGAGCTAAATCATGTTTAAAATATTACACCGAAGTCATACATTTGAGTTTCAGACTAAACATTTCTGGATTAAGGCTAAAAGCAAAGTATGTGCCCAGTACTCTCAGAAAACTGATATAGGTAGACTGCAATATCATATAACCCTGGATACATCATCAGGATGTACTCATCCACTTTGCAAAATTGTAAACCCCAGTTAAAAAATTTCTAGGTTAACTTGGAGATATATTTCACTTTATATGTTGTTTCCTCATGCCTTGTTTCTAAATGTTTACCTTAACTATTTTTATAGCATTTCTTCCTATGTAAGGAAACTGCATGTCATTTACCATCATTTAAGATCTTAATTTATTAAAAAACAAAAACAAAAACAGAAAAACAAAAAATTCAAAATCAAAGATTAGAAAAATGTGAAAAACTCACTTGAGGGGGGAACTGACCTGTGTCTTAAGAACCTGTTTTCCAAATTACCCAACATTTTGGCAACCGCTTTGAAGCATAATAATTTTAAAGCATTTGAGTCAGCAGGTGGAGAGTTTAGAATAGCCCTACGTTAAATAGTAAGCAATTTTTACCCATAACTATAGTGAACTGTTATTCAGATTAATATATGGAAAATAAGTAAAATAATTCACTTGTGTAATACCTGCATTGCATTTTAAAGTTTCATGTCTCAGCAGTTTCTATGAGAAGAAAAGTATTAATATGACAAATCATATGCCTATGATAATTAGAAGATATGCTTAACTCCAACATCATATACACTTTCTCCTTCAGAAGCCTCCTACTCTAAATGTTTGTATTGGGTGAAAAAAGTTAATGTCTGATCAGATGTCAGTGACAGAAAGACCCTATGAATCTTGCTGAGATCTTCCCAAAAGTAGATGGCAGTCATCAGAGACATTACGTTACAGTGAAAAATAAAATGATGATGCAGCCACTGCAAGAAGGAAGTTCTGAAAGTTTCAGAGCTCCATCACTCACAATGAGAAGTGTCACCTGGTAGGAGAAAACCCCTGCTTTTACCGTTTAGGTTTTTTTACTGTTGCATGTACTTGTATCAATCATGATTTTCTAAAAAATCAGGTCCTTCATCAATCTCTGTATGGGCCACTTTCTGTCACTGCTCATTTCCTCTGAGCAAAGCCCTTAGCAGATGCAGTCATGATTATTGCTGTATTCAGTGGTCATGGGTTTAATTGCAATGTGTAGATGTGATAAAAAATTATTAAAAGCATGATACGTTAATTAGAAGATCTATTAGAGCCAGATTTTGCTGTACTTTCTGTACATGGCAGACCAGTTTACTGTGAGGTAAATTTTTGAATAATCACTATTGAGCCTGGTATTTTCTCCATTCTCCCTCTCCTCAGGTCTTCAGTGTAGAATCCCAGAATGGTTTGGGTTGGAGGGACCTTAAAGATCACTTAAAGATCCAACCTCCCACCAGCCCAGGTTGCCCCCAGCCCCGTCCAGCCTGGCCCTGAGCACTGCCAGGGATGGGGCACCCACAGCTGCTCGGGGCAGCCTCGGCCAGCACCACCCTCACAGGGAAGAAAAACTTGAAGATTGCAATTAGCAAAACATCACTGGAAAAGTTCATCTGGAATAAGACAGACTTTGCTAGGAAGAAGAGGACTCAGCAGTAGATTCTCAGAGTTACACTGTCAGATTTAAGATGACAATTGTATATCTGTTGCAGGACTTTATAAAATGATAAGAGAAAAGCATTTCACCAGGAAAATTCTGAAGGTGCCTTTCCATGTATGTTTTAGATGACCGTAATACTGAACTTAATTATTGAAGCAGACTATCCAGTGCTCTGGCTCTACCTAGGAATTTTGTTTCTTCTGAACTCCCAGAGATGAAAATTCAAAGTATGTAAAAACAATCTATGGGTTTATTATTCAAAAAGCTTCCTCAGCAATTTTCTCCCTTCAATCTAACTATAGATGGTGTAAAGATGTACATAAACTTGGCATATTTACTCTGGGCACTTTGATTTCCAGAGGAAGTTATACAAAGCAAGGCATGTTCAAAATAATTTAATGGTATCTGGATTTCCCTGATGCTTAGCTGCTACAGATGTCATTCCAATGCACGTGGAAAACAGTTTTTGAGACAGGTGTGCTTTTTTCTCTTGCATAGCAAGAAAACACACATTAGCAAATTAGGCAATCTTTGTATGAAACATCAGACACAATTTGGAGGCTTCTGAGGATGATAAACTTATTTTTGGTCTAACATCTGGATCTTGTTATTTCAATAGCTTTTCCTCAGTGGTGGAAACATTGTCTAATGTGCACCTTCTGTCATGCTGATTGGTTTAAATGTTTATTTGGGAGAAGAAAGGAAAACCTTTTTAGTAGTGTATTTCTACAGCATGTGTCGGTTACAGTATTGCCTGGATAAGAAGTGTTTTAAAATTCTGGGGAGCAGATGGTTCTCAAAACCTTTAGGCAATGTGCTTTTCTACCAATTGTAGGCCATGTGCAAGTGTTCATGCTTGGTATTTAACTCAATTTTTAAGAAAATAGCCAAATGACAATGAAGTAATTCCCAAATACTTTTGTTATCATGTGACCACTTCAGTGTTGGTTTTGCTGAAATGTTATTCCTTTGTCTTTATAGCTAGCTTCGGATTTAGTTCTTTGAAACCAAAGCTCTAATCTCACAATTAGGAAGGTTTCCCTTTGAATTTTGTGTTGGCTGTGTCCTTTATTTTCTTTACTTTCCGAGGAATTTTGTATCACCTGCTACTGTACAGTTGGCTAAAGATAGATTTTATATATTATCATTCATTACTTGTGCTGTAAATACTACCATGAGACAACTGGCTTCATTTTTGATTGCCAGTATTATAGCAAATGTAAATTATGCTTGGAATTATTAGAAGAAGAGCTAGATGGATAATTGTACGGATACTTCAGGAAGGCCATCAGGTCTTCATGCCAAGTAACAGCATGTTCACGAGTCACTAAAATTTTTAAAAGCAAATTTTGGGAAGATGGTAATTTCAAATATAGACGTTCTGAAGGAAATAAAGCAATGAATGATATCTTGCTGAAATTAGATTATAGTCCTGTTGTTTTTATTGATTGATTTAACACTTCTGGAAGCTTCCAATGTACTTAACAGAATTACGAGCTCCATCTCTGGCTTCCATTTAACTTCTGTCACCATTGCAGTGTTGGCATTGTAGGACGGGCATGCAAAGCTATAACTTCACAGTGGAGCTACAAACATTTATAGTAGGAGAATGAAACAAATGAAAATGCTTTCATCATTTAAAGCAGAAGGGATGTTTAAGGTCAGGGTGATGGGTTCATTAGTATTTATTTGTTTAATATGAATTGGAAAGACACCAAACAGTAAATCAGGCTGACAGCAGTATCTCCCTCACCTCACAAACAAGTAATACAACCTCTGCAAAAGCAGAAGGATGTTATTGCATATCGTTTAGTCAGAAAAATTGAAATGTTTTTTTAGTCTTGCAGAAGCTCCATAGCATTTTAAATGAATGGAATAGCTAGGACATTACATTTACAGAGCTAAAATTGACTCTATGATCCTCCTCACCTAAGATACTGTAAGTAGGCTGCTTAATTTTACACTTGCAGAGAAGCTAATCCTATGTTGAATTTCAGCCTTTTTTAAAGATGCAACTATTTTTTGAAATCTATAAATGTAATTTTCATAAATGGTCAAAACCTTGTGATTAAGGCTTAAGTTTTGATTTCAGTACAGTATTAAAGCACGTTTAATGCTACGCTTGTGAAATTAACAGGACTACTTATATCTAACATTTTAAATATTATTACAAGGTAGTGAATTAAGCTGCTTCAGAGAATATCTAAACCCATGTGTTAATAAATATTATATCTAGCAAAGATGTATGGAGATTTACTATTTAGATAGAAGGGCTTTCCAATTTGGAATATAATTTAGTCTGTAGTAGCTACATGAATGGTTATTTCCTAGTCGTCTAATCTTTAAACATCTTCTAGTAAAAGATATTTGATAGTTAAATATTAATAGTAGCATATAAAAAATGGAGAGGATAAAGCAGTATAATATGTGAAAGTGACACGGAAGAACAGCATGTAATTAAGTCTAAGAATGTTATGATCAGACTAATGCTGCCTAAAATATTCTTACTATATCACTTTTATTTAATTTTTAATAATTTATTTTTCATTTAGATAAAAATCAGTTCAAAATAAGAAATTGTGTTTGCGAATGAGTGTTTGTATTGCTGGTATTTTATAAGTCATGTCAAAAATGATAGGTGATATTTTGATGAAAAATTTAAGCATGAAAAGATTACTTTAGCAGTAAAAAAAAAATGTAGAAAGTATTACATTTGTAATAGTAGCTTACACTTAATTTTGTAAGCTGAAACTAAAGAAATATATAAGAAAAAACCTGCAAGTAACTTATAATACAGACAAATCTTTTTTCCTAAAAGAAAGAACAATTATTCTAAGTTACTTTTCCAAAGCTAACTCTCAGTTTTAAAAATATCATTAAATGAAATATTTGTTTATGTAAGATGCCAAGACTGATGGCCATGAGCATCGAGGTAATACATTATGCAGCCAGAAGGGAGGATTGTTGTCATCTAGTCTGACTTCATGAATTAATTTTTGTTTGTGTTGGTGCAGATCTTAAAGAAAATAAGGAACCACCTCCTCTTTAACATGATTAGTGTTGAAAAATCTTGTGTTGGCCCCTATGCTGGCAGTGTTACAAAGCTGAACCTCACTTCTGACTGTCTCTAATTTATCTTTCAGCCATTTAATCTCATATTTCTGTCTGGTAGACTCAGCCAATTGCCAAATTTTTCATCTACAGAGCAATAGTTGATCTGAAAGCCTTGACCTCATGCTTTTTGATAAATAAAACATAGTGAGCCACTAGACTATGCCATGCATATTGTCCCAATGTTTAACCATTCTCATGGAATATATCTGAACCCCCCTGTGTTCAAGGGGTTTTTTAATGGTTGGTCAAAACCTGGGTACCACATTCTGAAAATTTTTGCTTACTTGAGATTTTTTGGTTTATTTCTGAGTATTAGACCTTTTAGATTCTGTTGTAATCTCACATCTGGGCTGATTATCCACTCAAATTTTGATAACGTTTTCAAGAACCATTGTTTTGCAGCGCAGTATTGTGTTATAATTCTCATTCTTCTGATACTAAAGGTATGACAATCTATTTACTGTATCAAAGTAAATATTACATAACTGTATGTACCTTACCAAGCCATCCAGAAGGCTTTGGTTTCAGGGACTGCAGTGCTTTTTGATCCTTGTGGATCTGTGGAATTTACTAGAGAGCAGATTATATGGGTTTTTTTTCCAATTAACCAAATAAAGTTGTAACAATGTAAGGCCAACAATATAATCACACAACCTTTCAGGCTCTTGCTAGAAGGACTTTTTGCTAAGAATTCTACTTCTTTGGCTATAGCTAAAGCCACTTCAATTAGTTAATTTTATTCAATTTAGCTTGTACCTTCTTTATTTTTTATTATGCTCTTTAGTTGCTTGAAGTATGCAGGATTAATTGTAGTTCCCTAAATTTAATAATCCAATGGGTTGCATGTTAGGAGTTCCATACTTCTATTCAGGATTAAATCTTACTAGATTTAGATCTGTCATGAATGATGTCTCCCTAAAATCTTAAACGAACTCATCTATTGTAATCTAATATGATGTAAGTGAATGTAAGCTGTTATCCAAGGGTAGGATGTTATGTACCTGTAGCTATGCATTTGCTATGTGGTTTAACAACCTCTCTTTAGCATCTTTGTGTTGAAGTTAATTGGAACTGGCAGACAATAATCACAAGTGAGACACAGTCATAGAAAACACCTTTATGCAGGAAAAAACTAATTTCTATTTTGTGTATGCCACCGTGCATAATACAATTCCTGGTGGGCTGAATGATGAATAGATCTTCAGTTTGCTTTTTGGCTGGTGCTCTTTCATTCATTCAGTTCAATTAGGCCTTTTTTTGCATTTGCTATAATCAGATATCATCTATTAACTTTTTAGAATTACACCTTGCTATCTTACTTCTACCAGAGCTTTTCAGATATACAACTTAAAGTTAGAATAACTCAGTAAGATTCAAGTCTTAGTGATTTTTTTAATGGCATTTAAGGTGATTTGTACATTTCTGACCATTTATTTTCTCAACATGAGACTTGCTTAGAATACATTTAGCTTTTTTTTTCTGTTTTGAGTAAGCAGCTACTACTATTTGCAGTTCAGTTTCTGTACATCATTAAACTGTTTCCTTTGATCAGAATCAAGCAGCAGTTCAGGTTTTAATAATCTGAATAGATCTTTCACTGTTCTGCCATTATTTCTTGTGCCTAAGTCTTATGGGAGTCGATAACTTTTCTAACGGGTCCTTAATTCCTGGATTTAGACATACTCTTTCCTCATCCTTTGATTTCCTCCCTATATTGAACTTTGTTCTGAGCTGAATTCCCATGATGTGCTGCTGATTTTGTTGCTGCTGTTGTTGAACCAAATGATAGCCTGAGTGAGTCAAAAGATCACCACAGTTCATTATCAAAGGCCAAAGAACCCATTTCATACAGGAGGATAAGGCAAATAAATTATAGCTCTTACAAGGAACTGTGGTTGCTTGTCAAGAGAGGTTAATGCTAAATTGAATTGTAATGAAGTGTTTTGATTTGGGAATGGTTAAACTTTTCATTTTGATTTAAAAAGTCAAGGTAGTAATACAGAAGTTATGAGTGGCTCTTTCGTTATCTGTTCAGAGCTATGTATTTCAGAATTTGCTTTTAAATAGCAATATTGGAAATAGCTTGGTATAACATCTCTATCATCCTATTTAACTTGAAAACAATTTCCAGTTTTAAAAATAATTGAGAGACTTCTTAGTGATTAGGTTCTTACTCAGTTAGTTTATTTGAACAGTATATGTGGAATAATACATTTGTATATATTAGTAAAATACAAATGGCGGTTCTAGCTCTGAAGTAGCATAATTTTAATTATAACTGACGCAGAGCCCCTTTGATGTTTTTCCATTGATTTATTGTTTGAAGTTGATATCAATCCGGATTATATACTGCAAATGTATTCCAGAGGAATCATACTGCTTATCTTTGCATTGGAGTTCATAGAGGACACCAAATCTGTGATATCTTATTTAAAACAGTGTTAGTACAACCTTGAAGATGATGAAAAAACAACAAAAGAAATTATATGGGATGACTAGACATTTGAATATTGGACTATAATTGAGTCGAGGCCTGCAGAGCACCACAAAGGAGCTAAGTATTTTGTTAATAATGGCAGAACCCCATAGCTGTACTACTACTTTACTATTCTTGTGAATTACTGATACTTCTAGGTATTTTTCTTACATGTATGATGTAGGAATATCCTATCAACAGAGGGGTAGAAAGAGAATTTAAATACATAGTGATAGGCATTTTTATGGAAAAAAAAAGTTAGCAACTTTCAATTATTTTTCTTATGGACACTCAAGTTATAACATTCAGTAGTTTTCATTTCACTAATATGATAATGTAACAGAATAATTACAACAAATATGTCAGAATGAGAAAAGGAAGTTAGAAAAAAATTAAAATTGTTGAAAAATAGTTATAATTGGTCACTGTTCTGCAACTTTTACTGTGTCTATTTTGCATGAAAGAAGTAGAATTTTACATCGAGTATTGAAAGTTCACTTTAAGTGCTACAACATTGTTTTTAAAAACTTCTGCGGTGCAAATTGGCACATTTCTGACCTTTCAAATGTAGATCGTCATAACAGAGTCTGGATCCACCTTCTATAGCCAGGTGGGGTATGTTGGAACAAAGGGCTGCCAGCAGATCCACATTCTGCTCACCTTATGCTCTGGGTTAATCCAGTCCAGAAACTGTATAGCTGTGTTAATATGAACCTGTGCTTGAACTTATGTGCCCTGATGAGAGATGCAAAACAACCATAATCATTCCTGTGGCTAGTTGCTGGCGGATTTCAGCTGTTGATATTCAGGATAAAGTCTATCAGTATCACTAATTTTGTTATCATGGTGCATCTATTACCTGTTTGCTGTGATTTTCCTTTGCAAAGTTCCTTAGTTATACTAAGCTGTAAGCTCGTGTATATACTGTGGTAGTAGTCAGCAAGCAAATTGAAACACGATTCAAGTAAAATCTTTACGGTCCTGACCCCTTGCCTCCTATTCAGCTCTCATATTAGGCTTTCTGCTTTACTGGAAAAGCCACTAAGGTACTTTCTATGGAGTTTGCTTGATTTCTTGAACTGACCTGAGTGGCAAAGTAATGCTTTAATATTTAATAGTGGGAAGAGTTGCACAACTGGGAAAAAATAAAATATGTATTTGGTGATTGAAACTGCTCTGAAGCTTCTTGTGAAGTGTATTTATGGTTGGTTGCTATAATAGAATTTTAAATCTGCTAGTAATTAAGACCACTGTTCTGGATAGTAGACAATTTCCAATAGGAAACAAAAAAAAAAATGTGTGTCTTACTGCAGTTGTTTTGCAGTTAAATGTTAAAGATTTTACTTTTCATTGAAATGGAAATCTATTGCTTTTCCAGCTTGCATTTAACAAACATGCAAAGTATGAAGATGATTAACAGACTGAGGGGGAAATACTGTAATATTCCACAGTCACAAATGGTTCCTCCAAACAGTTTGTATTTCTGTTAAGTTAGTAATCAGAGAAGCACTTATTAAATTACCACTGTTAGGCTTTAGAGCAAATGTGCGATATCAGTGGGAGGCAGCAGCTCTGGCCTCACTTGACACCTCTTGTTCCACAGGCGAGCTGCAGCCTTAAGGACATAAAGCTCTCCCAGCCAAGAGGGACAGCATCATAACTGCATTCTGGGTCGTGAAAAATTACCAGTTTCTTCTCTCTTACACAAAAATATCTTACTCAAATTAAGGTTGAGCTGATAATTATGCTGCTAGTACATGAGACAGCACATAATTCCTCTCCTTTCTGAAAGCTTCTTGATGATGCCAAGTGGTTGCAGAATGGAAGAGTTTTGCACTTGTGTTCTTCACATAAGCACAACTGAAACATAAGGAAAAAAAGATTGTCATTTTCAACTGAAAATTATCTGATCATGACTGCAGTTAAGCTCTTTATAAATGCCTTGCATTTATTAAGTGCTGTTGCATTGTGCACAAAATACTAAGAATATTTATTCTTTTCTTTTTCATACTGCATAACTAATAATATGTATGTACAAAGATGTTGTTTTCGGGGGGAACTAATGGTTTTGTGAGCTTACTGATCAGAATGTTTTCCTTTCACTCTTTTTTTAAAGCCTGAGATTGATCTCTTTTTTTAAATCTATCTTCTATGAATTCTTTAATGACTTTACCCAAATGGAATGTGAATATAATATAGAATTATATGAGGAAGAGTTAGTGACAACTGGTATGTGTTATGTCTCATAATTTACAATGAGGTCTCCACACAGAGACAGGGCATCCAGGCAATTTTTCCCGTATCTGAGAGCAGGCCAAAGAGCTTTCCTAGTCATCACCAGTCACAGAGAGACCCGTCTACTGACATGTGTGCCACCAACCCTATACCTATGCACCTTGCACCAGGACATGCTCTAGGGAATGGGCAGGGACTGCCTAGTGCCTAAGGTTTTCATACTGACAGTGGCAAATCACATAAGTGTCACATTGACGGTCCCAAGTGGCAACTTCCTTCCAGTCCGTCTTCAGGTGACCACAGAGGGCAATTCCAAACTGCAAAAATGGTGTAAAATCACTGTCAGTCATGTTTTCTTTTCTAGTGATTGCATGGATTCTGATAACTGTTTTAAAATACTGAAATTACTTCTGTGAGCCAGAGTTATGCTTCAGTTACAATATATTAAAGTATTGATTTTGGTCCCTCACTGTATAAACTTCCCCATACAGTATGCAGAAAAGATCAACAAAGAGAAATAATGATTTTAGACTTCCACAACTGTTTGAACAAATCTAAGCAGTTCCAATGACACTACCATTTAACATCAGTCTTTTTCAACCGCATTTCACTTGTAAATATTTTCCCATTGGAAACACCATATGATTCCCTAGGAAAAATACCAGTCTCTTGAGGTTTTGCTCATTTAAATTCAGAATCCGATGGCATCAGGCAGAAAATAAGTCATCCCCTTAGCCTATTTTTATTCTGACATTTCAGAACTTCCTTCTAGGGTGTAGCCCTGTATGAACTTAACTACGAAGCACAGCCTAAGGTAACATCCACTTTTCACATTACATAAAGCAGAAGTTTGCTTGTGGAATATGATATTGCTGTTGAAGGTTCATATTTAAAATGCTAGTGTTTTAAAGCTTTCATAGCTTAAAAGAAGGTGGTAAGTAAGTTTTCCAGTCTCCATCCCTAGAAAACTCTAGGTCAGGATTTAACCAAGTTTGAATGTGACTTTTAACTTGTAGATTGCATGAAATTAAAACATTTGGAAATAAAAAAAAAAATCATAATTAATAATAAGAAATATTTCTGAAGTTTTGTAATGCTAATCACTTAACTGACTACAAAATTTCAAAGGTGGTCCCCAGAGAGATGCCTAAACATACTGGAGTGCTCTGTGGAGGTCTCTGTCACCCATTAAAGGTAGGTAGTACAAAGGTCTCTGATAGGTCCACCACTCCCAGAATATTGTCAATATTGTTCTGTTCCAAATGTCTGTGCATATCTTTCATGATGGGCTTTTAATTGGTATAGCTTTCTCCATATTACATTATTTCTTTGCAGTATCAAAAATACAGCTACAGGTAAATAACTGTCAGACAACGGTAGAATGGAAGGTTAAAAAAAGTCATCTCACAAATTGTTGAGTGAAGAGTGAAAAACTAGCAAAATGTGTTTTCAATAAGAAAAGAAAGGGGAAAGATACTTTATATGCTACTAGAAAGAAAAACAATTGGTGCTTTGTTTGCTATCCTGCACGTTCACTGTAATAAGTTTTCTACTATGTCATCCATTGTCATCATAGAAGTCCTGCAAGTGATGGATATATGGTTGTGATATTGGTGGTATTTGGTCGCTGAGTGACCTCAAAGAGAAGAATTATTTTATCATCAAGTTCTAGCAAGCAGCCTCCTGTCAGAGTGCAGGTACTTCTCTGCATATACGTAAAACTTTCCTGATTTAAAAGCAAAACCAAAGTGCCAAATAAGCAATTACAATATGGTTTCAAAATACTGTAAGCATGAAATCAACAATTGAACGATTTGGCAACTTAAAATGGTATAAAGCAAAGATTTAAAATATTGAGTAACAGCTTACTAGGGATGCTAACAGTGTTTGTATTATAGTAGCAAGCAATGGCATCAACTGGGATACAAACCCTAACACAGACTGTTAATAAAAAGTGGAAGGCACATGTTGTAGGGTCTTTGCACTAAGTGGATAAATGCATCAACGAACAACCTGTTTTCAACTGCAGAGTCTTTTGTGTGACTTATATTGCTTAATCCTTTATACACATGAGTTCTCAATATGTAAAATAGGGATGATAATAATTCTATCCCACTCGAGCAGTATTCCCAGCGAATAACTGTTCCTGTCAGTCATTTCCATGATAATCACAGGGGATATTAGGGATATCCTTTTCTTTCATCTAGGAAAAAAAAAATCATGAAAGTGAATACCTCCAAAAGAAGCTATATGAATCTTGTACTGTTGCCATATTTAAAGGCTAGAGAACTGCATATCTGGAAAGCTTTGAAGGATATATGTGAGATTTTTCTTAATTCAGTATAGGTAGTGGAAGAGCTTTCATAAAGAATTTCGTCATAATTTGTTATATTTGATTATAGTAACTCAAAATTTGTGTATAATTACAGTGTAACATTTTAACAACTTTCTCAGTTTTAGCAATACTCAGATTTGACATTCTATTTTGAACATATAATACATGCTGTAATTCATTTATCATTGTAATTCTGGGGAATGGAATTGGAAAAACTGATTAGGCTTCTAGGTTCCCAGGTTCCCTGGTTCTATATTTAAAACACAGTGACGTCTTTACATGAACAAGTACATACAATGTCAGAAATGTGACATCTTAGTTTCTATACCATAATCCTAAACTTTAGTGTTACCTAACTAGTAGTGGTCTCCAAATTAATTTCCTGTGCAGATAGTATGATTTCCTTATGCACCTAAGGTGTTATTTGCTAAAAATATTGTGAATGTTTATTTCTCATCTGAGGTCACGCAATTTTTCCTTCTCTACTGAAAGCTGCTGGGTACTGTTACAGATCAGATGGATGATGTTTCTTTAAATAAACAAATGTAAATCATGCACTAAAATCATATTAAGTGAAAGAGAAACATTTATTGGGTGTTATTTCTCAAGATGCTGCATTCCGTTTGTACGTATTATGGAGAGAACTTTGACACTACACTTTGATCTACATGAAGTAGCATGTGTACGTAGGATGCTGAATGGTTGCAAACGTTGCTCTGAGATATTCTCATACAAAATATATCCCGTGCCTACCCTGGCTGTAAGACAAAATGCATTTACAGGCTCAGCTGCTTGCTTTGGCTCTGTTGTTGCCTGTTCTTCACCCAGAGGTTCTCATTTGTCTTCCATGTTCTGTTGTTTACTCACTGAAAGCAGCAGTGATAAATGGTATTTAAGAAAAAGTATACTCTGCAAGTCCACACGTGGTGATTCTTTACAGCTTGCCCTAGCTTAGCACTTATTTTTGTTAGAATTTGTGGCCCAATCCTTGTCTTATGCAGTCTGAGGGGCACGTTCAAGGTCTACAATGTCACCCAGACACAACATGTACTTCTGCAGGCCAAATTTAGAAACCTGTAACCTTCAGCTTTTGCATATGCTCTATAGTTGCCTTCAGTTTCACTACTAAGTCCTTTGCTTGCCTGTAAGACTGCCACAAGAGTTTGAGTACCTGCACAGTTAAAAAGTTAGAACTCTGTCTCACGGGGATCTATAGTCTAGATGCTTTTCTATCAGTTTTGTTTAATCTGGTGCCCATTCCTGAAGCAAATGAAGCAGAATAAGCTTCAGATAAGACACCTTTTACTCTCCTTATGAAATATCTGAAAGATTAAAATGACGAGAGAGGCTGCAGCGGTTCAGTTCTTTGCCTGCAGGAGAGAGGAGCTAGCATCCCCCTGTGCCTCCTCCAGACACGAAGGTGGAGGGCCAGCTGCACAGGCTGCTTTGTCAGCCCTGCTGTAGCGATGGACTTCTGTGAAACTATTGCATAGTCACAGGACCAGAAAAAATAGTGAGAGTGGTCATGCAGTGGTTTGAGGAGAGGAGGTGAAAGATGTGTTCAGGTCTCAGCTCTGAGAATTCCAGTGTTCTGTGTTCACAGAGAATATTTCAGTGTTTCTTAGTGCTCAGTCTGATAAATGGAGAGATATGGTTGCTCAGTTTTCATTCAGGAAAAGGTTTCTGTGGTTTGTAAGCCTCAAATCTCAGGGTTTTCTCACATTTGGAATTGCAGCTTGTCATACTGGTGAAAGGAGGATGTCTCTCAGGAAGTCGAGAAAACCTGCTAATGATCAGCCACATACTTCTCTATATTCAGAACTATTTTTCAGTGTCAGTATTTCTTCATTTGACTGCACCACCTTCCACCTTTAATATCTGCCAGCCCTTCATAGTTTTGTTTTTCCCTCAACTTCTAAAATACTTTGTCCCATAACTGAAGCAGAAGCTTAAATGTAAAACAAACCCTGCTTTTTCAATATTTTGTGACAAGAAAGAGATAAATTTGATAGCTTAATATCACACTCCCTGTCACAGTGTATTTCCTCACAGGAGGCTGGAAGACAGGAGATAACCCACTAGAAAATACCAAGGTGTTACGGAATTGAGTCTGGAGTCTAACAAACTCCAGGTTGCAATGGTCAAGTGCTAACAATGTTTCTGAGCTGCTGTTTATCTGTTGAAGTTACAGAGAGGTGAATTAAGCAGGCTGTAAATACACATTATTTGAGCCTAGTCATTCAGTGGACATCCTACTGTTTTTAGCAAGGCCACCAGCAAGCATTCAGAATTCCAGACAATGCCATACTTCTTCTTACATATGTTTTTAAAATGTTAATGATGTTATGCTTGTTTCCAGAATAAGGGGACCTAACCATCTTTTGTGGATGGTATTTATAGGAGCCATGTGGGAAGAAGGCCTGAAAAGATGACTATACCATCCAAGTAGCTAAACTTACTGTGGCTGTTTCTAAATAATACCCTATATGTCTGAGAATCTCTGTCTTTCCATCGGCTCCTGAAGGGAAAACTTGTTATCTCCAATTGACCAAACACAACCTTTGCCGAATAAACAGTGAACTCTGATGCATTAGGAGATGTATGTTTTGGTCAGCTGTGGACTTTTACCTTCCTGCATCTTAAAGAATGCTTTCATTAACTCCATTCTTCTGTTAAGTAATTCCTTAAAACATGCAATTTATGTTTTAAATAAGAGATGCAATTACTCCTTATACCTAGTTACCATCAAAACCAAAGGATGCATCAAACACGCTCTCATTAGTATTCATACAAAGTGAACTGCTCCTTTCAGTTCTCATTCATTATTATTTAACCGCTAATCCAGAAAGTTTATAGGCTCATGTTACGCTGATGATTATTTTTTTGGTAGGTGTCCAAAGGGTCATTTTGAAAGAGGCTCATTGCAGAAGGGTTGCAGAGTTTTAGCTTTGCAGAAACATTTAATGTGTTTTGCTTCCAGTCTTTCTCTCACTGGGCAGCAAGCCAGGAACTGTCTGAGGTTTGCTTTGTAAGTACTGAATCACAAATGCAAAGGCAGGGAAAGTACATAGCTATCATACCCATCTGTCCAATATTACTACACATGGAACTGACCGTATTGAACATATTGAATTAATTCCACTGCAGTGTTGCCCATCAAATTACTTGACTCTTTACATCACCCTTTTTTTGCTCCCTAATGCAAAACATCCATTTTATTTGACAAGCCCTTCTTTGGCTTTGGCCTAAACAGAGAATGGGGATGATCTTGGCTCACTTCACTCTAAATAATCGTTCTTTAATTACACTAGAGGTGGTATCATCTGCAGTAATTACCGAAAAGATGTCAGCTCTCAGATAATGGAGTAAAACATTAATGGAACTGAGCTGCCCCAGACATTTGCTCATAGAAACCAGGCACTTGTTATGCAGTGGCTTGGCATCGTTCTTAGCACCGTGTCAGTCCTAGTTAAGGTTTCAGCTAAGTGCCTGACTTGGGGTCTTTCAGAAGTTCTGTATATCAGAATGCTTATATGTATTGTTTTGTTTAAAAATGAATCTTGCTGCTTTTTTTTTTTTTTTTTTTTCCAGAAAACAAACTAATTTGTGGTTTGTGATAGATTTCTATAGCTACCAGAGTCATACCTCTGAGGCTTCCTCATAAGCTCCCAAACCTTTTAATAGACATCATGATGTCCTGGGATGGACGGGCCATACTGCTACATAGAGAACTTTTTCAAGTTGATTAGCAGCAGCAGTAAAATCTTTGGAGTAATTTGACCTGAAGAGAGTACCTTCCCTTGGCAGAAATTACTTGGTTATGCACTTGTAAAAGAGAACTAGGAGCTTATAATGAGTATAAACATTTTTACAGATATGAGTGAAATAAAGACAGAAGATGGGCATGTAACACTTTGAGTTTCTTACACATGGAACAGAAGGGCACCAACTTGCAGACACAGAGGCTGAAGGATTCTGCTGGTAGATCCATTAGCAATACGATTTCATTCACTTTGGAGTAGTTACAGAAAACATCTAAAAGCTACATATAACTAAAGCAATCACAATCTGATAATGTTTGTTTTCTTATTTATTTATCAATGAATTGGTTGTTTTATCTTATACATGTTGAGTCTCGTAATCACTTTTCATAGAAGAAACCACCACACGGAAAGCGTACACATTCCAGAGAGCATATAGCTGTATTTCTGAGTTGCGTGAAAAAATAACAATAGTGTCTGAAATTCAGTCCTGGAGATATTTATTCTACTGAGTAAGTTAACTCAGTTAAAATCACAAAATCATGTTATAACTTTCCAAAACCTGACCAAAGTTATAACATATTATAATGAAATCTATAATGGAGAAATAAAATGGTATAAAAAATTTGCTTCAATCAACTGTTTGGGGATGTACGGTTGTGACTCTCTAAAGGGGTATCTTTGATAATACATCTTTTGACCTTGCTGAAGTGGTGAAAACCTTTGAATCTAAAGGCCCAGCAAAATTATAATTCTATAGATATGATACACAAATATATAAACTTCCATGGCTTATATGTACTTCATACTGTGTAGTCTTCATTCTCCTTTTTTTTGCAGTTATTTCAGCTATTGTGAGTCCAGCTTTCATATTAAAAGAAAATAGAATTCATATCTACCAATCTATAACGGAGTATACTTAGTGAAGCAAAAGCAGTCATTTGTTATTCAGTTGGACAGAAAATCTAGTATTATTCCAATTAAAAATAAGGCAGATGAGATCTTCAGAAATCACTTCTTATGCATCTCCTCACATATGTTACTTTTCAAATGAAAAAATCCTAACATATGCGGAGAGCACTTTGATCCATATGGTATGCTCCCCTTGATATTTTTTCTATTAAAAATCTCTATACTGATAAGTCAGCCTTTTGATTTATATAGTTGCTTTTTCCTCAGTATAGAATATTGAAGGCTGTTTTTCTTCCCTTTCTTGCCTCTTCCTCTTCTTCCTAGATTTATTACTATTTTCAGTGTCAGGAGGAAATTTCAAACTGTAAATTTCAGGCAAGGAGCAAATGCGATGAATGCCCGCTTGCCCTTTCTTCCCCAGAACTTGGAATGAAACTCTGGGTTGCAGTGATCACAGATGAGAGTTTCCTTCTGTATTAGGGACAGCAGCGTGCTATAATGCACAGAATTCAGTAAAGATTTAAATGGTACAGTGTGCATTCAGCGAGTGCCAAGTCTGTTATTTTCTGAGATTCTTTTTACAGTTTACCTTTCTTCTGGACCCTTATGAAATACAAAATCTCAAAGGTTTCTTGTTATTAAAAAAATAATTTCAATCCAGTTAAAACTTGATTATTTAATTAATATGTTTTAACACCCCCCCCATTTTATCAAACTTAAAGAATTTGTGTTTATTGATTGATTGGATTAGTAGCTAATACATAATGTAAATATTGGCTGTCAGAAAAATGTATTTATTAAACCGTGCTGAAATGAGATATTTGATTTTGCAGGAATGTATTAGTTAATTCTTCCTACATGGCACTAGTGCAATCAGCATGATTTCACCTGCATTTTGATCACAGGAGGATTTCACGTTTCAGCTGATTGTAGCTCCATCTCCTTGTTTTGGTTTTGGCCAACCTACTTGTAGCTTTTCACGTGCCCGTGTAAGACACAGCTGTGTATTTTCTCAGCTAAGTCTGCTGCTTCCCGTGTTCCCCGCTGTCCTACCGTTATGAGTTTTGGAACTGGAAGCAAAAAGAAATGGGAACGCCTGGTTTGACTGTGAGTTTCCCTAGCCCTTTGGCTAGAAGAGTAGCTCATCCATGTGCAGCTTTGTGTGAAATTGATAAGAAGTAGACTTAATCAAAGCACTCAAAAAATCTGTTTTACTGGAGGTATCAGAAATGTATGAGAGAAAGGTTTAAAGGACTCTGCAGTGTCCTTTAATGTTCTGGGCACATTTTCTGCTGCAGAAGTGAATCCTGACTGGATAAGAAACTCTATTGTTTTTACAAAATTCAGAAGCTTTTCCTACACGTTCACAGATATTGCACCATACGTTTATAAGCAAAGTTCCTCTTTGCTTTCACTGCAGAGTTCTACTTATAAATCAATGTCAGGGTGTAGCCTGTGGGTTTTGTAAGTAAAGTTCAGGAGAGACCCTAAGAAAATAAAGAAGCAGGCTTATTAATGAAAGAAGTTAAATGAGTGATGTACGTTTTTTGTTTTTTTTTTTCCTTCCCCCTCCCTCCCTGAAGATGGCTACTGGCATCCTACTTGTAATTATTTTTATTTTTGTCTCTGGTCTCTAGACATAGCACATCTGCTTCTCTTAGGTATATTCCCACAATAAATGCAGTGATCCTGTCACATTACATGGAAATTTATATATATCTGCTGTTTGATTATACCATGTTGATTAACATCATTATTAAAGTTTATTTAAGCCTGTGTAGGATGCAGCAGCCTAGCCAATAGTATTAAGCCAAGTGAAAGACACAAGAAACATATTTTAATAGTAACTGTTTCAGGTGCTTCAGTGTAATAATATTTATAAGACATGAAAAAAAGATCTTTAGAAAATTAGGAGGCTGCGCACTAGAATTATAAAAGGACTTGTGCACTGTAGTATTCAGGGGAAAAATATTTCAGTTTTGGCTGCCCTGGTGTTCCACCCTTAAGTTCAATATGGTGCATGTTCCCTTTCTGTTTTGGGGGTTGTAAATGCTGCTTTTGGACTAGGTTTATTAGGACTAGATTTAAGTATCTTTCCTGCTGAAAAGCAGGAACTATTATAGAAAACATTCTGTGGTTCTGAGCATCCTATTTGCTCAAGTTTATTTTGAGTGAAGGATACAATGAATATTCAATTTCAGTAAAAATACATGTGAGCTTGGCTGAATTGAAAAAGAATTCAAATTATCAGAGCAGTGACTAAGTGACTTTTTTTTTTAATGTATCAGTTTAATTTAGCTTTTTTTAATACATGACATAGGCACTATGTTAATGATGCGTGGTTTGTTTATTTTTAATATTTTTTAATGTGAAAAACCTACTTAGTTACTGGTAATTTTTTGATGGAGGTTATAATTGTTTCTAAGCTTTCTGTATATTAGACTTGTAATTTAAGAGTGCTCATTTAAATCTTTTATGAACACTGTCATAAACAAGTTAATATAAACTGCTATTAAATTCTGTTCTGATGGGGGAAAAGTTATGTGCTATGAAAAAATGTATATAAGTAGTAATTATAGCAAACATATTTTATAAGGTTAGAATGAAAGGTGTAAAATCCCAGCAGAAAACCTGACAACTAAATTTTAGAATGACAACTCAAATGTAAAAGCAACATCATTCTAAAAAATGCTTTATTTAGAATTGCAATATTTCTCTACAAGCATAGAGTTTCACCTGAACATGGGAAGGATAACATTCAGTGAGTATTTAGGAAACTGAACCTTCATAAGACTTTTTCCAGTTTATGATTAATCCAAAAGATTAATTTTGTATGAAAAAAAAAACACAACAAAACAAAAGAATGGTGAGAGCTGGATTTTGATATACTCTGGTATGACATCATGTTGAAAGCATATAAGCAGTCAAAAGGCACAAGCTATATGTATCATATTTTAAGATTAATTAAAAAAAAAGCTAAATCTCTTATGATTGCAGCTAGAATCATCCTCTGCTGTTATTGCAGTGTAACTTCTAACACAGTATTGGTGTTACCTTACTGCAATATAAAAGATATGGTATATGATGTATGCCAAAGAGAAACCTTCTTTCTATAATAATTAAGAAAATTGACTCATTGTCACTTGAATGAAAGGACAGTCTTTTGAGATGAAACACTGCAATGTGAAATCACATTAATTAATGAAAAAGTATGAAAAAGACCTTGGATTAAGAACTATTGAAAGGATTGGGGTTTTGACATTGACTTCTGTGTGGTCAGGATTTCACCCTTAATTATTATTTTTTTCTTTGACGTGTCTAGACTTGGAAAACAGCCTTACTGAGTATAAGCTTCAGCCTGGAAAACCCTAGCCCATGTATAAGAAAGATTACAAAGGAAAAATGTGATGGAAGACATGAGGGAAGCAAAAGAAAGTAGACATGAGAAATGTAAAGTCTAGGGGAGGACAGAACAAGAAATACCTGCGGGCTTTGCGTGCGTAGAAATAAGTACTTTTATCATAGTTCTGTATTGACATGATTTGAGGGTAATAACATGTCTCCCAGCTGCAAGGCGGCCTTTTTGTGGAAGCCAGGACAGGACGAGTATCTCTCTGTGCAGCCTAGACCGTTCCGATTTGCAGATACCTAACTCAGAAACGGGTAGGTAATCGTGTCACACTTGCCCACCAGTATCACCAGCAGACGTGTGTGCGTGCCGGCATGCTTACAGGGTTGCCTTCCCCTGGGCATTTGACTTCTTGAAGACAGTTACTCCTCATTATTAAGTAAAGTAGCAAGTGTGAGAGTTCACTGCAAGCTGCATATGATCCTGTTACGTTACACAGCGACTATAAACTGTTAGTCTTTGAGCCTGATTGGGTTTTTGTCTGCTTGTATGCAAGTTTCTGTGCGACTGTAGTTTGCTTATGATATTTGGAATTACCTATCTGACTCTTGTGGCTGCACTGGAAAAAAGCAAATGATAGGATGCAGATTTGAGCTATGTTAGTGTAATTTTTCTTTTTAGGTTAGGCTAAGGCATAACTTGCTGCTCTCCACTTGAATGAATAGTGGATACAGTTTCAGAGTACAGTAAGGTAAGAAATTAAGCCTCGCAAAGGAAGTGATTGATATCAAGAGTAGCCCATCAAATTTCCTATAAATTTCAGAATATTAGGATATAACATGGCTTTCCCTGCTCTTCTTTATGCTGGGTTTGATGTTGGATTTTTCTTCTTATTTGATTCTGTTTTGTTTCAGAATACGCTGTAAGATGTGTAGGTTGTCTTCTGGCTTTTTATTTCTGAAAAGCCACTATCAAATCCTTGCTCCAAACAGAGATGCAACTCTGCTAAATTGAAATGAAAATTAATCCAGTCCATTGTAGTTCGGTTTAATGTGCAGAATTGCCACGTTGCTTTTACATGGCTCCGTTCCAGCAGTAGTGTGCTGGAAAGAGATGCTGGTCTGGAAGAGGAGGTGTGGGTAGGTCAGGAGCTTGTGTAGGAGTGTGCAGGAGCTGTGAAGCTTTGTGCCTGGCTTCATTTTTGCTTGGTCTGCCCAGTTACATCACGGTCCCAATCCATAAGTATTAAATTCATCCATGAAAATGATTAGTCTTACTCCGTGCCCTTCTCTGTTATTCAGATTATCTAGGGCGGTCATTTAGTCTATTTGCAGGTGACAAGAATTTAGTGTTCCTCTTTGTGTTTGCTGTAGTTTATAAATAATATATCAGACCTTTTGTGTTCTATAGTTCAACTGATCTCCCTAAAGAGTACATTGACTGCACAGATCTGAAGTCTTTTCTGGAGCTTAAGACTCTTACAGGAGACTTTTTTTCGGAGAAGAAAATATTGTATTTCAAAGTTTGCAGAATTACCAGTGACCACAGTGCCTCTTTGTTTCAACGTTCTCTATATTTGATCTTCTACAGGAGATAAATCCAGCACCTTGGTAGCTCTATCTGACAGTAGACTAGTTTTAATACTGCATTATGAAGAACTCTTCACATTGTCCCAGCTAGAATCTGAAATTGATATAAAAAACCCAAAGCCTTTAATGAAGGGAATGAAAGTAAAACAATTTATTATATTCGTAGGGATAAAAGGTTTGTCTTTATTTGGATACAACTTCAATGATGAAGTGCATAAAGATCTGAACGTTTTCTTGATTCTGAGAAGAACAAGAAGATTAAATATATCTTACTTTGTGTGGAAGATGAACTGCAACCTGCTGGAGAGCACAGAACTAGATACAGTAGAGATTTGTCTATAAAGAAAATACAGATAATCCTGCAGAAAAGAAATATTTGATGTCCTCATGCACCTTTGGTAATGCAGACTTAGCAATATGTTGATAATGGAACATTGTCCCTGTCTGTGATCTTGAAAGGAAAAGTAAATATCCTCTTTACTGCTCTTTGCCATGCTTCTTCTAACTCTGTGAACTTAGAATGTTTGAATAGGTGGAAATAAGTCAAAAAATCTGTAAGACGCCTTCCTCTTGTTAACCATAGATATATCTTTCTTTTCTAAAACACAAGGAATATAAAGACTATTTGGAGACCTTGGCAGTTTGCAGTACTATTTTATACCATTTTGTAGTATGTTACTGATTTGTCACTTTAAAAAAAAAAAAAAAAAAGTAAGAAAAAAAAAAAAGTACTTGGAAACCAAGATAAAGAGATTATATATGATTAATTGAAAGATATTAAATATGAAAGAAAATACTCTCCTGAAGAAGAATGTGGCAATCACTTTTAAAAGACTGTACTGAGTCTGATTCCAAGAAAAGGTAATAGTGCACGTTTCTGGCTTGAATGCAGCATATTGACCAGTGCTCTAACTGAAAGAAAAGAAGCTTACCTGTCAGGTGGTCATACCAGGCAGTGTTGTACTTAAATAAAATCTAGCGGCCTTTACTTTGCATGGTGGGAAAACAGAAGTAGGCTTTTATCACAGCCTTTATTGTTGTCTTGTGGTTCCTGTGTAACCTGCATTGCCATGTAATTGTCCAGCTTCAGTTCCCCTCCCACCTTTGGTCCCCCATAGATGGAAATTATGTGCACCACCAGTCTTTAAATAAAGGTGGTTCATGTCTTCGCATTCAATAGTTTGTGGAGAGAGAGCTGAGAGAGATTGCTATCTTTCACAGTCCTCCCAGGTTCAGCCCCACAGTCAGTGCCATCACTGGTGGCTGACTCGCAGGGATGCTCAGGAATCTGAACTATGATGTGCTGCCTGCAGAGCACGCTTACACAGCATTCATTCTTGCCCCAGACAGAGGGTACAAATTGTGCAGCCTTCTTTCCATGAGAAGCCATTAACAAAAACAGTGTTCCTAGCTCTGATTTAATGGGAAATTTTGCATTTTTCTATACTATTTTAGGGACGATATTTCGGACTTCTGGCAGCTCTGTCTTTCCCACTGAAGGAATTGTGCCTGAGGGTACTTTTTCTACACTACGACTTCTGCCCTTGTTCTTGGTACGTTCTTATTCTCACCCTCTGCTGAAACCTAGTGTTCTTTGTACCTGTGCGTAGGAGTCTCAGGAGGACAGACTGTCCCAGGACGTTCAGCTAGCCACAGCTTATTCTTCTATAAACCTTTAAAGCATGCAACTCGGAACAAACTGAGTGAGAAGAATTCATTGCTGTCATGTTGCTATTCACAACGTCAGGAAATACGGTCATGGATTACTCAGTTACTCTGCAATGACATGACAGCCTGGCCCAACTGAGCAAAGGCAAGGAGACTTAATTCCAGCTGCTCTTCCTTCAGCCAGCCATTTCAGATGTTAGAAGTGACTCTGACATAGCTTCAATATTGTGCAGCTCACAGCCTCCCTTCAAAGGAAAGCATAAATCTTGAGCTTTCTTTGTCTTCTCTGTTTTGAACTAAACTTCTCAGAGTAATGACAGTTTTTTTTCATTATTAGGTTTGACGGCACAATTTGTCCATAACTGCAGGGACAGTGAACAGGGAAAAAAATACAGGTCATTAAGAGAATGAAAATTCAGATTTGAAGCAGCCTGTGCTAAAGATTCTGTGATCTGCTGTTCCCATTATTTCATTTATAAAAATATTTGACTCACATGGTACAATCACTGCTACGTGTAGATTTCATCTTTTATTATTTTCCATTTAATAGTATATTTACTCATATATCTGCAAAACCTCAACATATACGAAAGGAAATTATGTAATGTACTTTCGTTCTGAACAAACAGCAACAACAGGAACTTTGGTTGAGTTATGGAGGGAGGAAGGAAGAAATTCAGGAGAAATTAAGATACTTGTATAAATAAATCTTACTTCATAATATTAACTCCTTTCAAACCCAAACAAGTTTGCATCATATATCCCTTGACTCCTTCTGTGTTCAGATCTTCCTTCTTGGCTGAACAGCTTACCATCTCATGTTATTGCTGTTTTCTTTTTTAAATTCTTGAAATTGTGCTGATTAAGTAATATTCAAATAGCCAGGCTGTTCTCCCTATTCAGGAATTGAAATCTCACTATTTTCCCTGATGCCTTACCCTTCATTTCAGCCCTCTTAAGCGGTCTTCCAGCTCTTAAAGTCTTCACTGTCACTGCCATTTCCGTACGACATTCCTGATTTGGTCTCCTTCAGCTCCAAATGGCTTCTTAAGATAGTCTACTTTTAAAGAGAATTTGGAGAAAACAAATAGTAGCAGAAAAATAGCAATGCTATTGACTTTTTCATAGTCACGGTCACAGTTCAGGATAGTCGCCTATCTTGGAACCTGGAGGGACTAGCACTGAATGAGCACGGTACTTCAGTCTCAAAGTAAAGTGAGAAGATTTCCTCTTTGTGTGCATAAACTGTTACTGTAAGTAAGGTGAGGTGACCTCACTTCATTAGAGATCACCCCAAGTTATTTTGTCATCAAAAGGTGTTGGTGTTCTAACTGCAGGTGCAAAGAGGAGTTTAGTCCTGAGTGTAAAATTAAATCTTTTGCCACTGTCCTAATTACGCTGGCATTAATAACACCAGAGAATACCAAGTCTAGTGATGCTGACATTTCTCAATGAGAAGCTATTGACAAAGACATGTGATTTATCTTGTAAAGCCTTCAGAAGGTAATGAGTTCCAGTCACCACTGAGCTGAATCAAGTTTAAATTGGTGACCTAAAGGTGGATGAAGTCACTCTACTACTTGTTCTGCCTAATTGTCTTTAACAATTTCTACTCCTTTGAGCAACTGAAAAATTTCTTCTCAAAATTCATGTAATGGGTTTCTTTTTAATGTTGCTTTATGACTGCATCTTAGGGAACAGTGTAGAACATATTAGAGAACTGTTGGAAAATCAGGCGATGAAGGACTTCAGAAACTGCATTTGTATTAATATGTAAAATAGGCAAGGCTCTGTTGTCTAGCACTGAGATGAAATGATACTGCATGGCTTCCATCCAGATGGCTAAACTCTCTTCCTCTCCAAACGGGATTGCCTGGCTGCTATTACCAACTGTGAATGATTCTTAGTCCTTGCAGTCCCCTAAACCATGACCAGACATTTTGTGGGAGCATCCTAGGTGGCCAGACTGTGTTGGGGTGTGCTGACAATTAACAGCCTGGATGATTGCCTGTCAGCTCTCAGACCTGAGATGGAGATCCCAGGGATTCCAGAGCCCATCTGTTCCAACTGTCCTTACCACCAAAAACAGTCTAATTAGAGTTGTTGATTTTTTCCTCTCTTTTTGTTTCTTTCAGTTTAGAGAAGTGAACTTGTTATGCCCAATTTAAGATGAAGCTGAGGTCACCTTTCTACTTGGAAGGGTAACCATTCTATTCAAACTTTTAATAATAGACTGATACCAAAAGATATTACATCTTTACATTTCTTAACTGACAACCATGATTAACGCTTTCATAGGTTGTTCTGTTATTATTATTATGCAGGTGTCAAAGGAAGTCAGAAAATCGACCACCAGTTCTCTCTGTAGCAGCGTGGCATAGTTGTGTTCTCTGCCTCTTTGTATGGTAGACTTTATTCTTGTCCAGCAGGCACACGGCATGAACTGTTAGCTACAGAAATCAAGAAGAATTGACACAAATTGCCCTGATTCTTAAATCCCCTCAGCCCTCTTCCCAGACCGCTGTAAATGTTTCTGTCTCAGGGCTGTTCCTAATTTATGATTAGTCCCCATATAGGCATATACGTAGAGTAGTATATAGCAGTAGGGGACAGCTGGGGTCAGCTGGACAAATGAGCATCACAGTCATTCAGTGACAGCTCTGATTTGGGTTCCTTGGGAGGATCATGGAACTGTAGAATGGTTTGGGTTCGAAGGGACCCACTGGGTCTCCTGTCTTATTTATTAAGGAGGGTACATTTTCTTTAATCTTTATTTTCTGAGCACTGTAGAAGTTTCACAGAAGCAGGAAGTTATCAGGCAGGAGCGGGGTCCTCAAGAGAAGGAAGCTGCTAGCCACTGTTCCCCTTAGGAATGAAGCTTCTGAATCTCGTAGACTTTGAAGAACTTAACCTGCATCCTGGACCTATAGAGCAGGAGCCTGATCATTTGCTAGTGGACAACTTCATCTGAATAATTAACAGCTTTGGGGGTGTAGCGCTACCAGGCTCCAGGGGAACTTAGGAGTCTTTCCTCCGTTACTTTTGCTCCTGTAGAACCCCATAGGTGTGCATCTTTGGGGCAGAGGACCTGTAAGGTGGTATTTTAAATACTTAGCTTTACTATGTAATCATTTGTACATACTAAGAGGTGGACAGTTTTGAGGTTTTCTCAGATGATAACTAGAACTGTGTAATGAACGCAATTTAGGGGCAAAAGAAAAATGCTTGCATGTTTTTGTCAGCCTTTACGAATTATTTTTTCATTGCAGTAAGTTTAATTGCAAAATCTGTTTTATAATAATGCTTAATCATATTATGTGGGGGTAAAGCTCTGAAAAATTGAGTAATTCAGTAATTATTTTACATTATGTAAAATATGGTATCTTTCTAGGTTTAGAATGTTTAATGATCACTTTGGTAAGCTTAGCAAAAGAGTGGCTGAATTTTTTTTAAAGTAAGACTTTGTAAGAGAATATAAAGCTTTTATATATCCTATTAAACTGGCACACACCACATTATTGATTATATATGCACAGTTAGCTTTTCTTATCCAGTTATGTATTATGGCTGGATTAAATTTCTCTGAAATACTTTATGGTGTATCCTGGTGTTTAAAATGTTATTGCATCTCTGAATACCCCTGGTAATAGTCTCTGGTACAGAATTTTATTCTATGAAATGGATTTGCCATAACAGATGCATTTACATATTATTCTTTTGTGTTCTTTTCAGATCTGTGCACAGCTCAGAATAGGCATCTCTACTTTTTTATTTTGTTAAGCTTTTCCTTTTATCATTAGTACATCGTCAGTTGTAGGTGAGAGTATTGTGCAACAGAGAGAGGAAATGAGGAAAGTATTATGTTTTCCATGTCGTTTTCTGAATGGCAGTTATTGCAATGCCTTTGTAAGATAAGGAAAATATATCCAAAACTTAGCAGTAATAAGTATGTCTGTTTCCAAACTAAAATGTCAAGGTTTAATTTTATTTAAAAAAAAAATAATAATCTTTTATTCCATGTGGGTGGTTCTCCAAGTTTAATAGGGGTTTCAGCTGGTGAAAAATTAGCCTATAACTTCAAGCAGTGTGTTGGAGTTGCTCTGGTTTACATTTTGGAGTTTGGCCTGCTTATGTAGACTTGTGGTCTTTTTGCTGGCAAGATGGATATCCAAACAATTAGATTTCTGCATTAAAATGTCTTGTTTTGATACCTGTATGGAGTTAGGGTAGGTAACTTTACATTTTTATCTTCTCATTAAGTGCTGGAATGACATTCCAGTCTAGGGTCAGAATTTCATGACTTGAAAGGGCATACATAAATTTGAATGGTACTATGAAGGAATTACCCTCAAAAACTGTGCCATTTTGTTCCAAATTTATGGTAACCCAGTAAATTCCAGATCATATTTTCTCATCTGGAAAGGACAAAAAAAAGTTAGTTCTTTCTAATTGGCAGTCTTGAAAACCCAATGTCAAATAGGTTCTTTCTGGCTTGCAGTTCATAAATAATAAAAATTTTGCTTTTAGAGTGTAATTAACAGTTCTGTAAAAGTCTTAACAGGAATCCAGCTCCTTTTTCCCATTGGTATGTTGGTTTTGCAAAGCTAACAGGAATCAAATACAATAAAAACAATGAGGTACACATATGTAAGAGGTTGTCAGTTTTATAAAGTAACTTCTAGAAGTGCCATTCATATTCTACTTTTCTTAATCTGGCAGGTTTAATTGGCAAAAAGTTACCTATTATGAAAATATAGAAAGCAATTAGAGTTATTTCAAGAAATTTTTTTTTCCAGTGTCGGAAGTAAAAAGAGTCATTATTATGCAACACCTTAAGTCATATGTGTATGTCAGGTATCAAACTGCTTACAACGCAGTAAGTGTGAACAGGACAAAAGATTGATTCTGCAGTTCAGCATCAAGGTGTTTTGTGCTTTATGAAGTGAGCAGTTTGTACCAAAACCAACAAATGATTTTCTTTCATGTGTAGAAAGCAGTGATATATGCAATCATATCTATTTTCATAGTAAAGCTCATCATTTAGCCCAATTTCTGTATAGCCATAGTGCAGAAATAAAATCAAGGTGTGTCCAATGCAGCAGTGCAAAAGAAAGGAAACTGAAGATGGCTCTGTATAATGTCTCCATTTTTCTTTGGATTATCTGCTTTACAGAGCTGAAGGTGCTATTGTCTGTTATAAATTAATCGGTAATACCAGCATGATATTAGCAATCAAGGTATGTCCTACCTCAGTTAGCCACTGTGGTTAAATAATCTTCAGCTTCAGTATGTGCTTGTACCTTGTTTTGTGCTGTCTTGGTATCCTCCTTAAGGATAGAGCTGCGTATCATGCAAGTAAATATTAATACCTGGTTTCTCAGCTTGCGTTAGAATTTGAAGTCAGTAATACTATGCTAGGTTTTTCCTTAGAGTTATTTTTCCCGTAATGGTGGATCTAGCCCTTTATTATTAGAAATGTATACAAAAAAGTATTTGTGTATCTTTTTGTTTATGAATAGTACCATATGTATGGATACAAGCTAGGTTTTGACATAGAATCTTTGTAAGTAGATTTGGTTTTGTGGATAGATGAGAAATGAAACTATGCATATTATTAGTGATAACATATTTACCATTTCTGATGGGTTTACATTATCTCTGGTAGGCAAAGATGGGTTACACCTTTAATGAGGGGGTAAAATGATTAACTGGGATTTCTAGGACAAAAAGAAGTTACCTTTTATCATTACTTGTGTACCTAAGCAAATATTACTCAAAGCAAAAGCACGGGCTGATGAAATATTTGAGAACATATACTGAAGTCACATCCGTGGATTTCAGTATGCCTAATGTGGACAGGTGAGCTGTTGTAATCCATGGATCTGTTCCGCTACAAGACCCGAGAGTAAAAATAATCACTTTATTTTTATATCTAGCAAAGGCATGAGGGCAACAGCATCTTTGAATGTATGTCAGTTATTTAAAGATATTGCTGAGATGATGCGATGCAATATATTTTATCTGATCATGTAAAAGGTGAACTGGAACTAGAAAAATCCGAGTTTCACAGGTGGAGGTGCTCTTTAAGTTAATATTAAATCATAAGAAGTATAAATAGGAGAGAGGGAAGCTGACTTTATGAGCTGAAGAAAGCTGCTAAAAAGGTTTTAGTCTTATCAGTGTTTAAGGGGCGGGGGAAGATGTGCTGGGTGGCAGAGCTTTAAAGCAAAAGTGTGAGTACAGATAGCTTTTGAGTGATCAGAGAAAATGCCAATATTTTTTCACATCATATGCATAACAATGAAAACTGAAGCGAGGTTGTTGGAAAATAACACCCCTGGGATGCATGTAAATACACAAAAGCTTAGAACTCAAAACAGAGCCTTAGAGAATTAAAAAATGCACAAGGAAGATAATAAAAATGCAATTATTTATGGTCACTAATTGAGAGCATTGACAAGGGGGGATAGGAAAATCCTAACGCATTCCATAAACATTGTATTTTGTGGAAATTCTTCCAAGAGATTCAGCACTGAAAAAATTCTGTTGCCTGAGAGGACATAGAAACATGAAACGAAGATCACCATGTTGACATATAAGCCACAATCAGTATGAAAAGCCTTTGAAATCACTTAACCCTCATTTCTAGTAATAACACAGAATAACAGAAAAGTATGACACAAATTCTGATATAGTTTTTCTTTTTTAATAATATATTTGTATGTTATGTAGAAAAAAAAAGGCATGTTTTTCAGGCCATAACTAGAGAAATACTGCCCCCAACAAAGTTTCTGTGATCCTCTTCTGTCCGAGCGACCCTTTTGTCTGCTTTGCCAGCTTGTCTCTTCACATACCTTGCAGGACTTACTCTACCCGTTCAGCAAACCATAAGAGAACCCCTCAGTATTTTGAATGTTTTAAAAATGGGTTTGTCTACTTGTATTTGATGCCGCAATCAGGTCATTTCCTTGTCTTTGTATATGTGATAGTTTGTATCTCTGGGGTTTTATTCCATTTGAAAAAAACAATGAAAAAGAGTTTACTCAGATTGTGTAGCAGTCTTGATCCTAAAAAATGCTGATCCCTTGTCCCCTGATTCCATGAATATGAGATGACTAAATTATAAGAAAGATCACTTTGGCTGCATTTTATCCTCTAGCTGTGTTGTTTGTGGCTGAGCACTTCTTCCCCATTCTGACGTGGCCTTGATATACCCAACAAGCTTAATGCTCTGGGCTCTGGGTTGGCTTTTCTTCTGAATTACGCCATAATTCCAACAGGAAGTCACTGATAATAAGGGATTTCCAGCTGGAAGGCTCAATAGCTAATTTAATTTAGATTAATATAAGTACTAAGCTGTGATGGTGCTGTTCCAAGATCCTGCCATGTAAAATAATTACAGTATGCTATAAAGAGATAGGCTTTTAGCAGCATTTTTGGACTGGAGAAGAGAACAGAGCACTATACTGGTCATACCAAGAAGGGCCAGTACAGAACGCAAGGTCTCACAAATGGAAGCTCTCATCTTATTTCTGAAAAGATACCAACAAGATGTCTTTAAAACAGAAGAGAATAGTAGAACCATAACAGAAAGCACTGTTTGCTCTCCATGAAGGATTTATTTTGAACCCTGATCCACCTCATTCAAGTAACATTGTTGTCAACGTGTTACTTGCCCTGACCCAGAAAGTAAAAGCATTCATTATAACTCTTTGGCTATTCAAACACGTAGCAAATTACCTGCTCTAGGACTGATTTTGCCAGTGATAACTGAGAGACCTCATAATAGTGTTCCTGACATCCTCTTAGCATGTGTGGTTTATAACTGGATAATAATAAATGACATTAGAAAATATCTGAGAGCTAAGGTCTAAGGCTGATGTCAAACTGAACTTTATTAAAGAGTCTGAGGGCATGGAATAAGCTGGAAGTGTGTGATTAAAGGTGTTTAAAAGAAAATGTACATGGCGTTGTCTTCGAACCTTGGGTTGTTCAGTGGGAGCAGGCACCTGCGTTTCAACAGGAGTAAACAGAGCCTTTGTCTGAACCGAGGGAGAGGAGAGCTAAAGCTGGCAGCACGTGATGAGGGTGGATGTGATGCACTAGCCAGTAGCCCTGGATATTCCTACATGTAATGAAAAAGCTGTGAGGACAGCAAGAGACCACAAGACAAAGTAGTTTTCTCGCTCGGAACAACACGCAAGATTTTAAAAACAGTTAAAAAAATGGCGAGATCAATCTTAATCATATGATCTATTCTTTTGAAAGCTCCATTGGAGTATTTCTGCAGCTCTTTAAAACTTTTAATCACAGAAACACTGATACCAACATATAATTTATTTAAAAAAAAAAATGCAGAAAGAGAATTTTTTTATACAAGTGCTTTCTCATATCTCTAAGATGCCCCTGAATTAAATAACATAGGCATTGGGTGAGGAACCCATTTACTCTGAATTTTACCAAAAACACTCATGAGCAGAAGCATGCCAAGAAATTGCTCCTGAAAATAAAACAGTACAGTCTAAGGAAGAGTTTGCTGTGTGTCTACTTACCTTTTCCAGTTCCGTACTAAGTGGTAAAATAGGAGAAGGAAGTAAAGAAAAGCTTAGATATGTTATAATGTATCAGGACTCCAAGTATTAACTGTGGGAAGAAGTGTAAGGATTACAGTGCAGTGAAAGCCTTTAATAAATTTCCAATCTCTAAAGGAAATTAATAACCATAGGAGGAAAGTGGAAGATAAACATATTAAAGAAACTGAGATTTCCGTATAGAATTTGAAAAAAGATAGTAGAACATGGAGAAATGGTAAGATTCGCTTGGTATTGTTTCTTGATGATTTGCTACTCTTCATACTTTTAATACTTTCTAGTATAAAATCTTAAGCATACAAAACAGGGAAAAGTTGTGGTAATCAGCCTTGTTCTATGTGAACATTTTATAATCTCATATCAGCCTCTCTCTCTCTTTTATGCTGCTGAAGAGATCAATAGATGTTGCCTGCTGAGGATGTTATCTTTGGTACCAACTTTTTAATTAACTCTTGTCCTGAGTTCAAAGAGCAATGTTTCACAGTAAAAACTCTTCATGTACAAAGCAGATCTGACATTTATCAATTATGCTCCGTGGTATCCAGTAGACTGATCAAACAATTCGGAGCTGTAGTACCGTTGGTTTTCCAGTGATGGCAAAATCACACAGATGCCCACATCAAATGCATTTATATCACCCTGGACCCTTTTTGAACATGTTTACCAATGATTTTGTGAAGGATGCTCCTTTGACCGTAAAGAGAAATTATCAATAGTGAAATCACATGTATTAGACATGAGAGAAGGGTTAATAATTTTAGTAATAGTTTTAATTTAAGTTGCTGTCATGATCAAGTAAATGCAAAGAACAAACCCCTTCCTCACTGTTACGACTATACATTGAGCGTTTGGGTTGTTCTCCTTCGGACGTCAGGGAGACATGCTGCAGAAGATGAAGCTTTCTTTAGCCACCTGTGTACCAACCCATAGGTCTGTGTATTTGGCTGCCTCCTTTGCTTTTCAGGCTAAAATCTAATTTATCAGAAATGAATCAGGTGCAGTATATGAATCTATATGACATTTTCCTTAGGGAGAGCACTCAGCCAGACTGGCAATCGTGGGGAAGTGTTTTCTTTTTCCTACCATCTCCAATTCTGTGCTGCAGGAGGGAGACCCAACACTATCAGTAAGCTCCTCCACTGCTCACACCAGAGTCTTTGAATATATGTCTGAACATCTCTTATCCTGTCTGATAACTCTTACGTTGTGTTTATTAGTGATTCTTAGGATGTTTTCCAGAGATGGTGCAGAATTGACAATAGTCCTTAAAACCAAAATAAAGTCTTAAAAATTCGAAATATACAGCTTTCTAAAGTTCCAAACTAAAATGTATTGCTTCGTATTCCTTCTGTATCTGCATTATTTTCTTCTTTGATTCTAGTAGTGGTTACCGACTATTTGACTCTTTCACTTGAACACTGTTGACGCATCATATCAATAGACAAACATGTTTTTTAGGAAAACAGCAAGGATAGCTGCCTTTTAATACTGAGTATAAGTGTTCTTATTTGTGTAAGGGGCTTTTACCGGTTATCTAGAAAGAATTTATCTCCCTCTCTTTTGAGATCTCATATATTGAAAAACTGTTGAGGTTTCAAGAGCCACTATGTTTTAGGAAGACCTCCTAAAGACATCTTAATTCCCAAATCCCCTTGAGAGCCCGTGCACTTTTCAGCAACAAAGCTTCTGCCTCTGTTATTACTGTTTATTTTTGTTGAAGGAGACACTAACATCAAGAAACAAATGGCGATCTCTCCCAGCAGTCTTATTCTATTAAGGACAGCTGTTATTGTGTCTGCAGCAGGGTACAAAGCATGGGATATAATTTTTTGCTTGTGATCCGCTGATTGCTTTGTTCGTCTCTGCTGGAGACAGATTAGCTTTGCAGCACATCCATAGGTCACCAGCCACCCTTTTTGTATTAGTAGTGGCCAGTACTGTGAAGAAAGATTTTAAATTGAAAATAACACTTTCTTTTGTTGTCTTGTATTTTGGAGACCCAGAACTCTGTGGCGGAGGTGCCATAGGTCATACTAAAGATGTGCTCGCAATGCTACGTGTAAGAGCTTCTATAGCAGCACCCATCTCGCTTATACCTGCTGTCAGTTGGTCCTATCTGTCTGTGACATTTATAAAATTCTTTTCATAAAAAATTTAAGGTTAAAAAGTGTTAAGAAAAAGTATGCTGACATGGTTTACTAATGAAAGAAGGAAAGGTTATTTTGTTGTCAAATGAACAGAGAAAAGCACTTTTCTTCATCTTGGCCGGATGTTTTCCTCATGAAATACAACCCGCCTTATCTTTTATACTTTATTTTCAACTGGTCTTCCTGAAATAGTTCTAATTAAATACTCTGTAAAAACATATTACTGAAGCATCAAAGGTGTATTTTAGAACATAAAGATATATAAAGATATATTTTAAAACCTAAAAAGATAAGATATTTAAACTCTTTACAGACTCTGTAAGATGTTCTTTGCAAAATCACCTTTAAAAACAAACCTGTATTTTCAGGGAAGGGGATGGCACATGTTGACAAAAATTGAGTAAATGAAATAATGGTGCTGCCTCCAGTTCCAACAAATGGACAGATTCATCTCATCCTTTCTTTAACAGGACGGTGTTACAGAAGTGGTGAAGCACAGTGAGGTACTTTGTTTTGATTCATGGAGCGTGTGCTGCTCCAGGAGTCACACCAACCCAAAGCAACACCAGTCAGGCAGGACGGGTGTATCTCTGGCTGGTTACATAAATTTGTCTTTTACTTCCTTCACGTCACTTCCAAATGGAGTTACTTATTTTTCTGCTAGTAATCAGGAGAGAAATACCCATAATCCCTTTAGTTGTTGGGACCAAATTTTAAATGGCAAGAGAAGCTGTAGACCTTTTAAAATTAAAGAGACTGCCAATTATAAGCATTTTGATGATATATATTGTCAGTGAAGCAAATTTTTCGAGGAAATCAGGCTGATTCCAAGGAAGGGTGCTGTAAATAAATGCATTAGAGTGCGTAGAGCATTAAGTTAAAACCTAGGAGGTGGATTCTGCTTCCTTTCCAAGTGTGTTAATTTTCCTTCCTCTGCTTTTGTTACCCCCTTCTGCCTAGCCAGCAGCACTAGCTGCTGGAGGGGAACCACTCCTCCTTATGTATGTGAAATGTATTGACAGGGCAGCTTCAATGTCAGCTACATTTCAAGCCACAAAAAACTGAGGAGGATAAATCAGTACCTAGACCTAAGGTTATGGATACTACTCTTTGACATAGATAAATAGATAGATAAATAGACTAAAATTATAGCACTACACAAGCTGCAACAAAATGTTTTCAAATTAGTTAAAAAAATCAGCTAAACCTAAAATGTTGTCCTTTAAATTCAACCAGGCTGTTTCAATTTAAATTATGTACTTTTTTTTTTTTTTTCACAAGATCCACTCAAAAGATGGCCACAGTTAATGTTCTCACCAGTTGTCAGAGCTCTGGAAGGAACTTTTCATTTCTACAACTGCAAGGTTAAATGTCTGTTATTGAGGATTAGTTTTTTTTTCTTTTTTTCTTTTTTTTTTCTTTTTTTTTTTTTTTTAAATAACAATATTGTGAGTTTGGGTTTATAAACCTTAT
>JAVJGJ010000034.1:19644429-19656227 GCA_035590215.1 Microhierax caerulescens
TGATGATCTTTCCTGGTGGGCTGAATCCAGCCCTTAGGGGATAAACTGACTATTCCTAACTTGAGAGAAATGAAAAGAATTGCCGTTGATAAATATCCCTTCATAAATGAAGTGCTTAAAATTGAGAAGAAAATGCTGTGTCTGAGTTAATTCATTCCTAGTCTGAAATACATTGTACCCCTCCTTGCCTTTAAATTAAACTGAAAACTTTTGCCAAATATGTTTTGATAATTATAAATAAAGACTTCCTCGGGAGGTGGGTGCTGCTCATCTCCAGACACGTTCAGGGCAGATGAGTGTTCAAGTGTAACTTGTATCCCTGCCAAAATACCACTGCAATGCTGCTTGCCAAAAAAGTCCCAGAGAACAGTTCTTTATCTTCTTGAGAGCCAAAAAATGAGTCTGTATTGTGGGATAGGCTTACTTATCAGCAATACAATTCAGGCATTCTTGGCCCATACTTCATTCAAGATAGAACCTATTTAATGGATACTCCTGACAAAAATTGTTAACAGCTTTCTTGGGGTGTTGATAGCTGCTCATGCGCCTCATCAATTCTGTCCTGCTATCTGAAAGAAGAACCATCTTATAGGAATATGAAGATCCTTTGCTGGGACTGATGTGGAAAAGGATTTTTGAAAGCACTATATACTTTATTTCTAAACAACAAAAAGAAGAAAATATGGTTTATCAATATACTGAAGACATCACACACTGAAAATTAAATTAGCAGCACAGCAAAACTGGCTTCTGTAAAACCTGCAAGCTTTGATATAAAGGGGAGAGGCAGTTCATGGAGCTTGCACTGACTGACTGTGCTTTGAAAGTCACTCTAGTTTCCTGGTAGTTTTTTCCAGTTCTGGGAGGAACACAGTGAGATGCTATTTATTTTTTAGTGAGGAATGTAACTGTAGTTATTTATGAGTATAAGAAAAAGGGCAGTTCTCTGCCTGTCTTTGAAATTTTAGAGCTTGTTAAAAACTTTTATCTTCAGTGTGAGCCTGGTTTGCCATGATTATATTTTGCCAGTCCTGATTTTTTTGTATCCAGAAACAAATTCCTCAGCAGAAACTTCTAGCTACCTTGTTGTTGTCTGCTGAGTACATTTTAAATTCCTGTATGATCTTCATTTTTGACTTATAGGTAAAACTTTGCACCCTCTTCTGTCCATGAATTTCTTACCATTATATAAGTGATAAATACACTGAAGTAGGAGAACTTATTAAAAAAAAAAAAAAGCAAGCTATTTCTGTTAATATTATTGAAAATATACTGTAGCTTCTGTATAGCTAGATTCCTTCAAAGAAGCAAGTAGTTTGGGTCCTGAGGGTCATGTGTGTCCTGATGCTATGATGTCAAATGATTCACAGCTGTATAATTTTAAGACTTAGGCATAAGGAAATAATGTTACGGTTCCCTTCCAATTTCTTCAACAGCTCTTTAGCTATCTCTAAAAAGTACCTCTAATTTTAATCTCTTCCAAAACTTAGTTTATTTGAAAGCTCTGGCACAACTAAAAAATTACACGATGCTTTGATCATCCTTTACAAGCTTTACAGTATCATGGAGAAACCCTTCTGGGATAACACTGAGGATGAGCTCGGCAAATCTGCTTTTCTGTACTGGATTTTCAAATAGACACATAAATACTGTTGAACTGTGGGTGCCTGGCTAGGAAAACAATTGAAATTCAACAGGAACTGCAAACTATCTGCAAACAGTTTTCATCGTCATTTCAAAGCAGACACCAGAGTTCCAGAGAATATTTTAGTACTGCAGTATCTGCTCAGATAAAATGACAGAAAACCGGAGTCTTCCTGAATAAGGATGCACGTGAACACTTCTGTGCCGAGCCTTCCAGCACTTAAGGGACTCCAAATGTGCCTCTGCACTGCTATGGGTTGTATGGATGTTACAACCAGGAACTATTTTATCTTACACCCATTTTTTTATGTTAGTCAAGAAACCCTTCTTTTTAAGCATTGTCCAGATTGTATTAATGTTCCAGGCTGACTTATTTTGTTTCTGATCCATATTTTTTTTAGCAATCTTCAGAATGTGTTGGGTAATTATTTCTGTAGTTTCATCAGGAAATTCCATGGTACTCAGCAATTTCTTCTACAGTGTTTTGAAAGTATTCTCTTCAGAAAGAGCTATGACATGCAAAAGATTCTTTGGGCCATGGCAAACACATTTGTGTCTGAATAAGAAAGTGTCTTGTCAACAAGTTTTTCCTATAGTTTTCTTTTCTGACCTACAGACCACATCTGGCTGTGATACCTTGTGGTATTCTAATTTTCTTTTTTGCATATTTAAATCATCCTATGTCTTTAAATATTTTTATGCTCAAGAAATAATCATCCAGACGTCAGGAGTCAGTTTTATCTGATTTATGCTTATAAATGTTGCCCACTTGTGTCATCACCTCAAGTAACAGAAAATAGGAATGTTCCGCATCCTGCAAAATTCAGACATTTCCTTACTAGTGGGCCTCAAATCTGGAAATACTTTTGAAACTGTTTACTGCAATGACATTGCTTTTTCTTGGACCATGTGGAAATGCTTTGTAGGCTAAATTAACCCAGCAACTCAAGAAAATTTTCACCATTTCTTTTCTGGAAATGCTGCTTCAGGCAGTCCAGTGGGGTAAAACCCAGAAAGACATTTAAAAATCCCTTTAAAATGCCCTAGTTCTGTTTAGATGTGAACCTCTCTCAACTTAGTTGTCTGGTTTCAGTATGAACTTAAGTCAGTGGCAAAATATGCATTAATTTTAGGATGGTGACCAGTCCCTAGCAGTGGAAGTAGACTGTACCCTGTGGCTTATGTCCACTTGCAAATAAGTACTGTAATTTACATTCTGAATAATGAAGATTGCAACTGATTAGTCATCAAAGTGAATGCAGGGAAAAATACAAAGACAGCATGATCACTGAATATTTCACCACCAGAAAAATCGGAGAGCTTTGCAAAGAATTAATTCTTCAGTCTTCGACTTAAACTATTTTTGCAATTATTTCTGACACTGCTGAAATGCACCCATGCAGCACAGTAGTTTTAGGAAGGAAGTGAAGAAGAAAACTTTTTCCAATTGAAGCTGCAGGACCAATTTTGATAGTAATTATCTGAGGTTGGGTCAGCTCACTGGATGTTATTATCTCCTGCCAAACTAAAAATGAAATTTATGAAAAATGAAACCTGTAATGATCCTAAGTGGTTAGACCCTGGTAATGGAAGTCATCCAGCAATACAGATTTCCTGCTGCAGAAGCTATCATTTGGTGGCATTTCTTCTGAGTGGCTCTGAAGGAAAGAATTCCACTTAAAGCTTTATTAATACCATGCAAATATCATTTTCCAGCACTGTTGAGTCTCATCCTATTAGGAATCCTGAATGTATCCTATAACCACTGCACGTAGGCTGCAGGTGCCAGAGGGGACAGGGGAAAGGAGAAGTGTGGTGGACCATTGCTGACCGAGTGATGCAATTGCAGACATAGGCCCCTTAGTTCTTTGAAAGCTCCTCTGTTTTATGGTGGTAGTCCTACAATGGAGTATGTTGCTGTATTAAGTATCCTTTTAAATTACTTACAAGGTGGATGGATTAGATTTAAAAATGCTTTCCGCTGTCATGCCTATTGAAAAATCACGTTCATGCTCTTCATTCTTGCATTAGTCTCTTCAGGAATTCCATCATTTTTCTTGATGTGTGGTGTTCTATCTGAGATTTATCAGCTAGTAGAAAAGAGGCAGTTGCGCCATATTATGTATATATAAATTCTTGTTTATGCCCAGTCTGACTTTTTGGGTTTTGAACCAGTTGTACATAACCTAAAATCCAGGTTTGACTCCGAAGAGATGTGGTTGCTCCTGTAGGCTATGTTTTTTCAGATAGGTATTTCTGCATACATGTACAGTTCTGCATTTGCCCTCTTTGGTCTCAGATATATTTGAGATACTTAGACTCTAGCTGAGTCTCTTTTAAGCTTTCCTTGTTAAGTCTGAGCTTTTAAATCTTTCGTTCAGGCTGGTTTCCCAGTTCTTCAATCATTGTTATGGCTCTCTACTAATCCTTGCCAATCCCAGTGGTTCTGAGGTAAAAACCTCTTGTGATTTCCTGCACCTCTCCATTCAGGAACTTGTGATGAGTGAGAAGAGATTGTATTTCAACATCCCTGTGATCTCAGTCTCATGGAATAGCCCTGAGCCAGGAGTAGACAGTTGTAAATAGAGAAGCCTTTGGATCACTTTTATTTGTGATGGAAATCAGCCCATCTTCCAATAAATGTGGATCTAGTCTTTTGGGCCACTGGCGATTTTTGTAATAAGCATAATTCAACTAAACCATATAGTATCCTCAAATTATTCTAAAGTTCTCGTAAATTTTATTCAGAAAAGCTTCAGTATTTAGCTCTGTGTAATATAGCTGTCAAATGATATCGTACGTGTTTCAACATAAAGGAGAAACGTCTCACAAATACTAATACCTAAGAATTAGAGGAAGTCTTTGTTCATTGAATTCTCCGAGGTCCTGGCACACCTTGACTTGTATCTCATATCGAGCTGTCTTTCATGTATCTGATTTAGAAACTGCAGTAGATCAGAATTGGGGAAAGTACATCCAGCTTTCATCACTGGCTTGTCAATATAAGGAGAAGTGACATGACAATAACACGTCCCAGCATGTTTGTTAGGGATTCTTCACCCATGAAATTTATAATCCTTTCAGACACAGAAGCTGTACGATTTTAAAGGAGCTTTGTAGGGCTCATGAAAGTTAAATGCAGAAAATATGGAGCGTGTAGAAAATAAAGTAGCTTGCATATCACTTGGTGATTTGCTTTAATTGCAGGAGAATGTTTTAACTCAAGAAGTAAACTATTCTGTTCTCATTAAATAAAAGAATAAACATTTTTTCTTTGTGTTCAGCCATTTTGAGCAATTATGTGCAAATTTTTGGTGTAAGCATGTTTATTTGAATGAGTGTCTCCCTATATTTACTTATAGAGGATTCCCAATAGTATTAACTTTAATAACTGTACTCATGGTTGAATTGGTGATTTACATTAAAACATGTTGTTGTTTTTTAAAACAGATTACCATGTTGAATATTACATTTCACCACAGAAACAATGCAATTCACTTAATGTCACTGTCAATTTCTGCTATCAGCAGTATGAAAGGTCATATGACGTCTTCGTAGATATTTACATATAGCTGCAGCAATTTCATTTTGTCTTTAGATATAGAATAATGTGTGTGCCAGGATATTAATAGGTCCAAAACATTTATTAACTGTTTACATTTTCATAATATATATAGAAGCAGTGAATTTGGCATATCCATGTCAAAATACAACTACGTTGATTTAACTTAAATACATATGTTTTGTTTGACACAGACAACTCTAGTGAGGGAAAATGGTGACCAGAATTTGTAGATGAATTCTCCTTAACACAGATCCAGTCCTCACATTGTTCCTTGGATCTCATTTCTCAGTGCAGCCCTGGGAAGCTGATCCAGCAGGTCCCTCCATGACCCAGAGCTGCAGTAATGAACGCAGTGACTCTCTCAAGTGGCCGCTTGAAGGGGAAGAGCTAAGGCTGCTTCAGTTTTTTTATCCTCACGATACAACTCCTAGCTTTTCAGACATATAAATCTGAAGTATTCAAATTCTTCACTCCTTGTTTTCAGATGATTGAATGACAGTGAACATCACTTTCTAGAAGCACAGAACAATGTTAATAACCTTAACTATGTTCATGGTAGGTTTTGTCATTGAATGACAAAAGCCTTTTCCTGAACTAGTTCTCATACCATGTTCCACTGTTACAGTACACTTATTTTCAATGAACGCCTTTAAGGTGCTGGTTTTGACTTTGCTGGTCATTGCCATCGGACCACGGCCAACAAATATCCAGGTATGGCAGCAGATTAAGGTAGAGCTTTCCAAGAGCAACAGTGAATCACTTAGGTAATGTATCATCTGCCACCAATCATCTGTTCCTATAGTATTTTATAGTATTGAGATTAGTTCTTTAGCCCAGTTCTGAAATACACTCAACACAGATTTATTTATTTAAAATGTATGTCTGCAAGTTTCTTAAATTATGTGATGGGTTGGAGCTGCACCAACGTAGTCTTATCAGTATTCAGTATCAGTGGCTTGAGGAAAAAATAAAAATAAGCAAATGCATGATAATGAGATGAGATAAAAATTCAATCAGAAAAATAAAATATTTTTGTGATTGTTTTATTCATTTTCTTTCTCATACAATTCCCTCTCCTAAAACACCCTGTCTGAAGCACTTTTTGGCATATGTTCCAAAATATATAAAACCTGGTACACATGAGTGGAGGATTTTTAAATTACTAGTGAGGACTAGATATACTTTCACTTTAATCTGAATTGGAAATAGCTCATGTAAAAAATAACAATGTTGTCTGCAGAGATACTGATGTAAATAGAAAGATATTTCAGAGCGTAGTCTTTTAGTTTTGTTTTTTATTCATAACTGGTAAGGAACTGTAAATAACTTCACAAGGGATTTTGCTGATTAGAATTAAAAGGGAAAAATATGGAAGTTACAGAAAATTGGAAAAGTTCTGAAGAAGTTCCCCATTTACCCATTTCTTCCCCCTTTTCAAGAAAAGCATTAGAGTTAAAACTTTGATAAAAATATTTGTTCTTTCAAAAATTGACCCTTTTTTCCCTTATTGTTTTTCTTATTTCATCACTCCTCTTTTTGTGGAAGTAAAAGGGGGAGACATCCAGTGACTATATATTCTTTCCCCCCGTCTATTCTTACATGTTGCTGCATGCTTTCTCGCCAGATTTGTTGGGAGGAGAGCTAACAACAGATGTCAGAATGAGGAAGCCTGGTGTGCCTGACAAATAGATAGATATTGAACAGTTTTCTCACTGGTTCCTGTAACTGCAGCTTTGTAAATCTGAAGGCTTGCAGCTTTTGGGTGAGGGTGGGGGTCGTAGGTAGTTTTGTAAACCTTTGGGACAAGAACCTTTTCAGGGTGGAGCATCTTTAATTACATATACCTGTTATGTTTTTATTAAATATGAACTAGAGACCACTACAAAGGACAAATGATATTTATCAGTTATATATAGTACTTACACATCAAATATATATTAGTTTTTGAATTCTTTGTACTTCCTGCATCACAAGCAGCGTGGCCAGCAGGTCGAGGGAGGTGATTCTCCCCCTCTACTCCACTCCCATGAGACCCCACCTGCAGCGCTGCATTCAGCTCTGGGACCCCCAGCATAAGAGGGACATGAAGCTGTTGGAGCGAGTCCAGAGGAGGCCACAAAGGTGGTCAGGGGCTGGAGCACCTCTGCTGTGGAGACAGGCTGGGAGAGCTGGGGTGGTTCAGCCTGGAGAAGGCACTGGGGGACCATGTAGCACCTTCAAGTACCTTAAGAGGCCGACAGGGAAGCTGGAGGGGGACTTTTCACAAGGGCACGCAGTGCTAGGGCAAGGGAGGAAGGGCTTTACACTGGAAGAGGACAGACTTGGATTAGACACAAGGAAGAAATTCTTCCCTGCGGGGGTGCTGGCTGAGGCTGCCCCGAGCAGCTGTGGGTGCCCCATCCCTGGCAGTGCTCAGGGCCAGGCTGGACGGGGCTGGGGGCAACCTGGGCTGGTGAGAGGGGTCCCTGGCCATGGCAGGGCGTTGGGACTAGATAACATTTCAGGTCCCTTCCAACCCAAACCATTCAAATTCTATGATTCCATGATCCTGTTAATCAGCGTATAATATGTACAGCACACCTCCTGTTCTCCCTGACCAAAAAGACTTGAACTCTGCCTGCACCAGACTCACGGCAACGTTACCTACTGACACCCATGCCAGAGGTGACTCTTCCAGCTCGCTACTTTGCAAGCCTGTAACAGTGGCCTGGCAGCGCCTACCAAACTTAATAACCTGCAAAACTGAAACTGTGTTTCACAATTTTCCTATTTCATAATGTGATTTTAGTTCCAAATGTGATGAAAACACACCCGTTTTGGACAAGAATCCAGTCTCAATAAAAGAAAGTATTTTTTGAATGTTGAAACAAACATCATTAATGTATTATCCTGAAGGCTTCTAACACACAGCGGGCCTCAACACTGAGCAAATGCAGCCAGCCTATGGCACCTGAACACGGTTGGGTGTACCAGAAGTAGGAATCTCCTCAAGGATATGTTCCAGCATCCCTGTTGTGATGGAAAGTAGCAAGTGAAAGGGCAGCTGGCTTTGGGGTCTAAAAGAATGAACATCTCTCACCTACCTTGTCCCCATAGCATGCTGTAAAATATTTAAGCACTTCAAACTGTTTCAATTCCTGAAGTATGTTGGTAACTTTCCTCAATTTTCTTAAGAAAGTTTCACTTAAAATGAACATGCTGAAATCAGTAACACCTTTCTCAGACACTAGAAAGATCTGTGTTACCAAAATTCTTCCTCTAGAGTGTCAGACATGGTGAGAGCAGGAGATAAATTACCACAGTCCCCCCTACAAGTGTCTGTCTTCCTAGCCGAGTTGAAACTGAGAGGAAAAGTAACTTTTGCAAACAGGCCATTCAACAAATGGATGATTATAAGGCAAAAATGAGAGAGTAGGACCCTGAAAACAGAAGGTTGACATTAAATGCAAACCAGCAACAGGTAAATGAGGTAGAAATCAATCACACACAGCCATGTTAATGCACCTTGGTCTTAATCTGCACTTCCTTGCCTTTTCAAAGCTCCAAACTTAATAGAAGATCTAATCATATAAATAGTGCTGAAAACTGTGGAGGCATTTATATTTCATGTATGCGTGTGTGTATGAACACACACGCACAAAGTCTTTTTTGGACAAAGGATGAGGATTAACAATCTGGTATTACCTGCAAAACTGAACATGCACCCAGGTTTCTGAGAAAAGAGTTCAATGCATTAAACCACTGCATTAGTACTGGTGCGCCGTATCAGTTGAAATGCACGCTGCTTGATAAAGTTATTATTTAAAAGTGAGAAATGGCAAAATCACAGAATCATAGGATCATTTAGGTTGGAAAAGACCTTCAAGACCATGGTATGATTTCACCTACAGCTGCCTATTTAAAGGTTAAAAATAGCGAACCTTACAGGCTGACTTTCTCACTCTATAAGAGAGGCTAATAGTCCTAGTGAGAATCCATTGATCCCCTTCTGCTCCTGTATAACTAAAGAATAAAATGTTTGTCCTTATGTGGAGATAAAACTGTATTCCTTGTATTTCTTCACTTGACAGAGTGGAGCTAAAAAAAACCCAGCAGCCTACAGATCACAAAAGGGCTCATTACTTCAAACTAGCAGGCACCAGGCTGCCACCCAGGTTAGTCCCTGCCAACGTCAAGCACTCGGCGATTCTCTGAACTCTAGCAGAGCCCTCCCTCTCACACATTGCCAAATCACCATTTCATTGTGAAACTAATTTTCAATGTTTCTTTTGAGCTCAGAAACGTTAAAGTGGAGAAAAATTCACACTGCCTCTTCCCTCCACCATTCCAGGCACAATTAAGTGTCCTGACTCTCTCTGCAGTCAGGAAGTCAGGCATCCCAAGGCAGGGATATCTCAGGCCACACTTTAGCTTAGGATAATATAAAAATCTTTTAGGGTTTTACTCTTATGCCTACACTAACATTGGCATAATGATGCACAGATGAATACTGCATCATCCAGTCTTACAGTTACTGCCAGAAAGTACTTTGCATGTATGTACAAATTAGTAATATAAACTAATGAAACATAATAGGGCTAAAATATATAAATAATTATAAGATAAACTAGACTGGGTTTGAAATTCTGTTATGGTCTGTTATCTACAGGTACATAATCCACCATGGTAAAGTATATCTGAGTAATTTTAACATGGAGCAGCCCTGCTTATATATTTGACAATAAAAGCTATGCTGGCCAAATGCTATATATTGAAAACTGCAGAATGCAAGGTTTTGGAATAAATTAAAAAACAGAATTTTCATTTATAACATACTTGCATTAAGTCATACTATTCTTCCTTATGCAACTGCTTAGAATCTTATTATCCTTTTATTTTTTTTTAAATGTAAACCTGAAAATAAACCAGAAAATTAGTTACCCAAAATCCTGTAAAAATTATTCTAATGGTAACCTTAATGAATTTCATCTTTTTATAAGCACAAAAATTTAAAGTAAATAGTTTCTTCTATCTCTGCCAACAGGATTAGTAATGTATTAATTATTGTAGCATAAAAGGCAGAATAATGTAGCTGTTAATTAATCTCAAAATGTTGTTAAATAATTATTCTCAATAACATAGAATTTACTAATTTAAGTATTACTGCTAAATATTCTAATTTCTCTAGTTATTTTATACAAATAGTATTCAACTTTCCATTAAATACTCAGTTAACTGAAACAGGCAGATGATAGAAGCTATGCACTTTGGAAACAATTACAGCTAGTTGCTTATGTATTTTAAAAAGCAAATGCTGCTTCTGTAAAAGTTTGGTACCTGATAAATATTCAGCAGCAGGACCACCAATGACTTCAATGCATTTTCTCAGCACTCAAAATTAAGAGGCACTATGTAAACGTAAATAAAACCGGTATAGAACCAATGAACTATTTCAAGGTATTCATCCAAATTGATTGTACAAGTAAGCTGGCAGGGTCAAGCAGCTCGGTTAGGCAGTGATCTGCATGGAAATGTTCTCTTCCTGCTCTAGCTCTTTCCTGCCTGTAGCTGATAGCTTGGGCTGCCTTTCCTAAGTGTGCACTTTCATAAAGTCATATACAAGGCACACTAAAAGGCAAGGAAAGGAAAAGTTTTCCTTGCAAAGGCATGTTTTCCTCACAGCTCGATAATTATTAGTATCTCCATTCTTCTCTATCAGCTTCTTATAAAACTAAACCCCAAGAAATCTTAACACTGCGATCTATCAGCCCAGTAAGTTTGTGTATAATACTGGATTGTACAGGAACAGAGTCAAATCCCCCCATTTATCTTACCTTTCCTTCAGTCAAGACCAGACTGAGGTTTACCTAAGTGTTCAACGGCACAGTCAAGTACCTATATTTTCCAGAGGGTTTTGAAATTTTTGAAGTCTCCTCTTCGCATTATCAGAGATATGCTGTTTCTCTACAGCAGTTAATGATAGTTGGACGTTCAATAATAGCAAGAGTTTGAGTATCCTGAGCGTTTTCATGTAACATTATACATCTTCTGCAAAGAGTTCAAGTAGTAATTCAAAACCCAGTAACAGATAAAGTTATGAATGTGCCTAGGTATTTTATTGCCTATAGCGCTGACACAGAAAACCTCTTTAGCATTAAGCATGAGTCTAAGTCTTACTGACAGGATTTGAATGCACAGATAAATACTTGCAGATAAATACCTGAAACAGAAATACTGTACCAAATTAAATCAAAGTTTTTCACTACTTTACATCCAGTTATTTAGTTTCAACCCACAGCAGTATTAATTGTTAACAAATTGTCATCAAATTCATTAGACCACAGGTGTACACTTGTATCTATACAGAGTGGAAGAGAAATAAAATACAAAGGACAAGGGGTAACAAGGGAAGGAAGACAAAGCCAGAGTGTGTGTTGCCAGAGATGCCCTTGATTCCAAGAGCAAAGAAGTAAAGCACATATAGTGAATTAAAACAAATAGAAACACATAGAGAAGATAACCAACCTCCATCATTGACATCTTCCCTAACAGGAGCAAATTTGAAAGCTTCTACAGTTTGGCAAGGCACGTCGGTAAAAACAAGCATACT
>JAVJGJ010000034.1:19669020-19692439 GCA_035590215.1 Microhierax caerulescens
CTCCCCGCCCCCCCCCCCCCCCCCCCCAGCTTTTGATGGGAAGGGTTAGGCAAACTAGACTTATCTTTAGTTATCTTAAATGACTTGGATTTGTTCATTTAAATTTTGTAATTATCATGTGCAATATACTTATGTAGGTTAAATTTTAGAAATGAACTCTTCTTCCCAAGGAGATGCTTCTAATTATCTATTTTTAAAAATCCTCAGTGAACAGGTACCATTTAAAAAATGCACATTAATCATAACTAACCTGTAATTATAAGCAGAAGTAAGTATACTTGCACTAATGAGCCAGTGACATTTAAGGATATTTGTGTTAAAAGGAATACAGCATTATGTCACAAAGGTGAAACACAACAAAACTCCTAAAAAGCTTTTCTTTAATGAAAAATACTGCATCTGACACTGTGATTTTTCTGCTAGTCTTTGTTGCAAGACAAATTGTTGCATGCAGTCTAGGTTACAGGAAGAGCAAACTGCCTATTTGTGGCTGTGAAATGAAATTAAAAGTTGGGTGAGTGCAGGCAGTGTCCCTCTTTGGCCTGTCCTTTCCTTCTGGGAAAGTATTTGATCAGAACTGAAATGCAGGCTGCTCAACTGTTTAAGGTATAGTTAACATTAGTGTTTTAAGTCATTGATACAAGTGAACCTTTAGCAATATGCCTAAAAACTGTACAGATTAAAACCCGACTGCTGGATGCAAATCCAGATACTACCCGTGGGAGCGTTTGCGTAGCTGCAGCTAGTTTCAATGGGCTTTCACTAATGTAAATTGAAAGTGAGTCTGCAGACAATTAGGTTTGCAAAACTTATTTAAATTCATACAACTAATAAACTGACGTCCACAGATGTACCTATAAAAGGAAAAGAGTATCTGTAAAAATGTCACAGTGAGGTGTCAAAGGGACTTTCAGTGAGAATCTATTTATTTCTTTAAATAAAAACCCTTAAGAATTTGAAATTAGATTTTAAAATAAATTGGTGGGTGTTACATAAATGAAGCAAAGTTCATGTTTAAAGTATTTTTCCATTAACTGAAAACTGGATTTATCATTAAAATTGTGAAAGGAAACCAACAGATAGATATCACCGAAGGTGAATATACTACAACAGCGGGTGAGTAATATTATATACCTGCAATCATGAATTTTATATGAAGTGTCTGTCAGTACGATCTGAATGCCTTTTTGCTTAACACCTAACAAAGGCGTACAGGGAAAGGTCCAGAGAATAGGAAAGAAGTCGTTATAGATTGTTTGGCCACAGGGTTTTCTGTCCAATTAACTATCTTCGGTTTATGTCTCAGAATCCTGAAGAAGCTGTGCACTTTTTGACTGTGTGTTGTATCTAAATGTATATGTTTGCCAGCATTATTTTCTTATTATTTAGTTCATATTTTATGAATGGTTGTACCTGGTAGATAATTAACATGTAGCTCAATCCAGATTTTCCTAGGTACTTTACCTTAACACTGCAGTTCTTTTACTTCTCTGTATTGAACACATTTTGTGTCCCATTAATGTCATTGGGAGTTATGTGTGAGTTTGGAAGGAAAATAAAGCAAGAAAAAGAGCACCTGAAACTAATATTTACCACCAAATAGAGAGATTGGCCTGATTCTAAGACAGGATTTCACAGATGCACATATTTTAAAGGGCAGAATCGTCACTGTATAGAAAACAATAAACATACAGAGCCTTTATTATATAGTGCCTGATTCTGAAGTGAGCTTAGCCATTATTAGTAAATCATAGTGGTTTATGTTAAGCACATGGCTCATTCATCTGCCTTTTTTATAGTGCAGCTTTTGCAAAGCTGCCCAAGTTAATTCTGATATAGAAAGGCTGTGTGAAAATAGAAGCGTTTCATTAAGAATACATTAAAAGGAAACTAAAGTGATGAAAATATGCCAGTAATGAATCTCCACAATTAATGGCCCAAATTAATGAAGGTTTCCCAATTCAGGAATGAAATAAGAGCTTCTAGAGTACTTGCTCACAGATATCTAGCTTTCAGTCCCAGAAAAGAGAGGATTAATTTATGTGCTTTTCGGTGGATTAATGTTCTTTGGCACAATTTGTAAAGTTCTTTCTTCTCTCTCATTCTTACGTATAGTATCAGACCTGTATGCTGAGAGCTATGAGAGGAAGTAGCAAGTAAAAGGAATAATGCATACATTATCCCTGCTGCTAGTTAAGTATCCTGTGCATCTGCAGATTCAGTTAGTTTTGGAAACAGGAGAAAGTGCTTGGGTAGCTATATTTTTTCAGATGTTTTTTACGTGGAGGTTTAATATGCATAGCCTGTATTCAGCACACCTGTATGCAGTAGGCTGAAATGGATTTTTTAGGAAAATGAATTTATTTTGCATTATCCCTGAATAAGCTTTACCATGTGAATACATTTTAGGTTCTTTTAAAGCAGAAAGACAAATACAGGACAGTTATATTTAAAGGAATTTCACATCTGACATGTTGCTGGAAAATAATAATAATCTTGCTGATAATGTGATGTTTTGTTATGTTTTTCATTCATAATGAATGAATAATTCATTCATTCATGAATAATAGGTTTAAATATACTTTCTTTAAATCTTAGAAGTTTTGAAAACCTATATGTATCTCACATTATCCAATATATCACATGTAGGTTATTCACAATGGGCAAAGATGCCATGTTTGGTCATCTAAGTTTGTCTCTCTATTCCTATCTAATTTACCTTTAGGTGGTAAGGTTGGATATTGATGTTTATTAGAAGTGATCCACAGGTGGAGATGCCTAATGCTGTAGCCGTATGCTGTGCTGGTAGTTCACCAGCTCTTACCAAGGCACTCAGTGTTGTGACATGAATCATCCCTAATTAGAGACAGTAAAAACTTGAGATTTCTGCAGCAGAGAGATGCTAACGTCAAATTAAAGGTTTCAAAATATTGTGGGGAAAGAAAAATCTTCCAGAGCTTCCTGTTTAGCTGTTAGCAGCAATGCCAAAGACTTACAAGAACCAGGAATTCAAGAAGAGCTGATTCTCTAGTCTACAGAGGCTAATGGAAGTTCAGGAGTGTACGGAGTTGCCATTGTTAGAAAAATTCAGAGCACCCTTAGTGCCAGTCCTGGGAGAGCATCAGGACCTTGACAGGGATGCTACCACAACAGTGTTTTTTCTTTCATTGGTATTGATAGCATAGTATTAAAGGGCACTGTCTGTGCTTTCTGTGGTTCAGATGAGACAGAACAACACTTGGTCTGATTCCACAGTACCCAGTGCTTTTGTAAAATCAGTATTATATCTTGGTGTTCTTGCCAAATTCCGAACACGATTGTTCTTTCCTTTCAACTTCAGTCAGTGAGTAGGTGTTCTCATTATCAACTTTTGCCTAGTGCTGCTGAATATGCTACGCTGGTGACTGGATATCAGGAACCTGTCTCTGAACTAATTTTTAGAGAAAAAAATTGGTACTGTGTGAGCAAAGCTGCACATTACAGCTGAGGCTGCTGAGAGGGGAAATCTGTCTCCTCCCACCCCTTCCTTTGTGCTGGCTCTGTGGCTTGTTGGATCATTTTTTAGCCGGTTCTGTTTGCTATACCCAGCAGAAAGGTATTAATTTTTTATTTGCTGGGTTATTTCTATGGTGTAGAAGGCTTTAAGGTATGTAGAACTAGATCAAAACACCAGAAGTTATAATCCAAATGCTTATGGGGTATGTCTGGGTATAAAATGCTGAGATATTGGCACTGCTAGAATTAGTAACCTCTGCCTGTACCTTTTTAGTTTTCCTGTAAGATTTTATTTTTCTTTATTTTTAAAAAAAAAAATAAAAAATCAGGTCTTTCCTACTCCATTTCCATTCTTTTTGTGCCAGGGTCACATCTCCCAAATGTTGCTGCCCTCCTTTCTAAGGAAATTTTGGCCAATTTTATGTCTGTGTTTTCCTTACTGTTTCTCTTACAGTATATGTACATATATATGTATTTTCTTTCCTCTGGGCCCACTTCTAGCTCCTGGGCACATAACTAGCTTCTCAGTACTTCTGTCACTTGCAGTGTGTGAGCTTCAGGCATAGCCCAGCTCCTGGAAGGGATTAATCTGGCAAGCTTCCCTGACAGACAACGTGACTGTCATAGCAGAATGGGGACACAAGTTCTCCACCCTCAGCTTCAGAAGCCCTTTAGCCTTTCTCAAAGGAGAGTACTACTAGTACAGCAAAAAAACATTAATACCTTGCTTTTCTCAAGCTAATACATACTGTTCCTCAGGAGGGATAATTACAGCAGGCGCAGCTAGAGCGTCGTGCCATGTAATATACCCGCAGAGATGTATACGCTAGGCTCTGTGGCTAGAGAAGGGCATGCCTTCCTGCCAGGGGAGCCCTGCTTGGCTATGCTATCAGGCAAAGCTAAATGTAGCTGCCTTGGAGCAAGTTACCACCACATCCCCTTCGTTAGTGTACTTCTAGATACCCAGTCATTTTGTATTTGTCTCTAATTACAAATACCTGATTTGCCCCCACAAGTGTGTGTATGTAGATCATCTATAAAACATATACATTAAAATATGATCAGTATATACTTACAAGATTACATTTTTAAGGTTTAAATGAGATGTAATAAATGTTTGAAGTACAAATTTTTAACAATGTTTTTTATAATTAAGAAATCCAAAATAGCTATTTTCTCTCCTTTGCCATTTGTTAGAATGAAGTGATCCGGTGCCATTTTTTTTTCTCCATTTAGTAAAGTCTCTACTGTGAAAATGTATTTTGAGACATTTTCATTATTTCAGATGCACAGGGAAAGACTAATCAGCTAATGTTAGAAGACTAACAACATTCAAATGCAACGACAGATGGTATTAGGAATATTGCTTGAATAGGGAGTTTAAGATGAGGCTCAGAACTCCATCTATATTTCTGCCTAAGTTGCAGCACATGCCTCTTGATGTACAACGGCTTTTGTCTGCAGATCCCAGTTATATTTAGGCATTTGCAAAACCAAAACCTATCAACCAAACCCCAACATGAATATTGATTTAAGTATCAAAACATGATCTTGCTTACCAGTTATTAAGTTAAGAAATATTTACATTGAACTCTATTAATTGTGTTACTATGAGGAAAACTGGCAATTTCGTTATTTAATGTCAACTTACATGCATCCTAACTTTGCAGAAGCTGAACAATCTGGACTACAATTCTCCATACCAAGCATCTAGGTCAAGAAAATATTTCCTTTTTATTTTGTTTTCAGAATATCATCTGCAAAACTCTGCAGATGTACAAGAACAAGGGAAGGAAATAAAGTATTTGCTGTGGTTCAAACAGAAAGGACCCACTGGGTGCTTACCTTTGAGAAGGCTTGGCACTGCTAGTTTTTGTGATAGGGAGATGGTGTTTGGCAGATACAGCTGGTTTTTCTCTGTTGTTTCCTTAAAATCTTGACATTTTTAGACTTTTGAAAATCTTCCTTTATTAGGTGTTCTCTGCAGACTTCTAAATCCTGAATTGTGCCCTCCAGCCTCAGCCTGCTCCAAACCCTCAAATCATACTGGGATTTGTGGCTGTGTCCAATATCTGGACGTGTTGTACCAACTGTCAAAGACTAGCTTAGTCAAGCTACCCACACTGTAGAACCACATGTGCTCCGTAGATACCTTGTAACTCATACTTCATTGCATGGGAATTAAAATGCGTATATAGAAATATCTCAGCTTTGGACAGTGACTGTCGTATTTGACCAACACAGCTTGAATTGAAATGCATTTTCAAGGAATAGAAGTGTCTCACCGAGTGTGCCATAGGTTGAGATGAGTTAAGGTTAAATGGACCTGTGACAAAGGATTGGATTTAGAAGCTGGGAAGAAAGAGATTGAACATTGAAGCTTAGGAGTGAAAACACTTCCTTCCCTAGATTCTTTTAAAAGACTGAATAGGAATTTTGTTTGATGAAAAATGTTAGCATAGCTCAGAATTCGAAGTCCAATTTGCACTAAAATAAAATTGTGGATTTGAGAATTCTAAGCTTTTGCTTTCACCAGTAGAGCCCTTAATTACAGATTTCCTTACTGTTTCTTAGCCAAATTAAGTAGTACTGGCACCACATGGAAACAGAGAGTAGTCGTCTTGGAGAAAATGTCATTAATTAGAGTTAACTGTGAGTTTAATGTCTGGCCCTAAGACAAAGATTAACAGCGTGTGTGGTGAAGAGTAGGGGCAGAACATCTGAAATGATGTGTCCTACGAGCCCATCAATGACACAACTTGAACTCTTTAATACATTACAATGTCAGTCAGTGTCAGATTCAGGTCAACTTGAACATGAAGTTAGAGATAGCATGTGAGGTCTTGTAGTGGAGTATTAAAGTTTGTATGCCTGATAGAGGCAAGTAACTGATCTTTACTCCTGCAGTATCTTTGAAAGTCAACCTGCTGATTTGTAATACAGGCGCACACACTGAAATTTTAGGCTCACCCTATAAGGGCAGATTGCTGTGAGGATATTTCCGTGAAGTACAAGAATTTTGAGTGCCTGAGGATACAGTCTAAATTGCTACAAATGCAATATGCAATCAAAATTACTAATACTAAAATAACTTTAAGATGCTTTGAGCAATAAACCTTGTATAATGATTTTTGTCAGTAATTAAGTTATACATTTTGTTCTTAAAGCATTAACTAAGATCAACTCAACTGTTAAATGAGTCTCTTGCTGAAAGTACACATTTTCTTTTACAGTGGTGCTGAAACACTGGGTGTCACTTATCTGGTTCTTTTCTTATATTGACATCATCACTCCAGTCACTGAGTATTTCCCAAGCATATATTATATATTCCTGTGAATCAGAAGCTTTATGACAGGGGAATGATTAAGAGATGAAAGCTAACATTTTAGACAGATTTAACATTTGAATTAGTTGCAAATGTATGTCCATCTTTTAATGAAGAAAACCTGTCAAGATCAGAAATGTTTAAAATGCTTGAAGTTCAGTAAGAATTATTGTGAGCAATATTTGGACCTTCATTTTCAGAATGTCACAATTTTCCTACTGTGTTTTTTAAAAGTTTTAGTATTTTTGTTATATATGTTTTAAAAACATATTTTAAATCTTTTGAAGCTATGTCATGAATTCTTATGTGTATTTGCATCATATGAAATATACACGTAACTTGCCATAGCACAATAGTTACACGTTGTAGTATTTATTTATTTTTCTATCTTAGAAGCCATTATGACACTTCATCAGATTAGTGTAGAATTAAATCTGGTCTGTAATGTTTTTATTTTGGTTAGGTTTATTTCTACCCAGTCACTCTGAATTTACTAGAAATAACAGCTGTATTTCAGGAAGAATTCCAACATATTTATTTTTTTTTTAGTCATATAAATACTTATTTACTCTTATACATCCATGGGTACACCTGCCTGCCACGCTGCGTTAACCGGGCTCTGGCAGAAGGGTTGCTGTTGATGTAATTCCTGGGAAAAGTAGTTCCAGAAATCACCTCTGTAGTGTATGCTTCCATCCATTATGTACTTTATATATTCATTAATTTATTTGTTAATGACTAATAACAAAGTATTTGTAACTTCTTTGAAACATTCCTATGCCTAATTCTATGTGCATGTAATTCATGTACATAATACATATAATCAAATTTACATTGGAACTTTATATTGTATCACAACAGATCTGTTTTACTAATTTTACTTGCCTAATAGAAGGCTTATTCACTGAAACAAACAGGCAAGTGCTAGACTTTGACAAATAATATCAGTTTGTCATTTTTCTTTAACTACAAAATATTATAACTCCAGCTTTTCTAAATAATAAAAATTCTGTAGATCTACATACCAATAACAAACTTCATTTATGTCAGGCCGACTCCAAAAATTGCCTGCTACTTTTATAAACCTAGCAAAACCTGAGCAAGTTCAACAAAGGGCAGCTGCAATGCAGAACAGCTTGAAAGATGTTTTGAAGGATGTTTGAGAGATATTCCCTTCTTGCTGCTCTGAATGGGTGGCAGTAATGAAATAGCTTGACCTTTAATTCAGAGTGTTCCTATTTATGTTGGTATAAAATGATCCTTTAAAAAAAAAAAAAAAGCTGAAATCAAAATTAAGGCATGAAATTTGAACCCGAAACTTTTCTTTGGCCGTTTTGTGTGACTGAAGTTTAGCAGAAAATCCTAAACATACTTTCCCTCACTTTACAAAAAAAAAAAAAAAAAAAAAAAAAAAAAAAAAAAAAAAAAAAAAAAAGCAAATATGTCACTGTTTTCCATAGTCCATAAATTCTTTCATACAGATCTGCTCAGAACCAAACCCAGAGCAGCAGGTGGTTCTCAGCCCAGCATTTCAGAGTAGGGTTGGTGATCATTAAGCCTGTTAACTGATTGCTAAGTGTCATGGTTGGAGCTCCCTACAATTTTGAGAGCAATGTTTGAAAACTAATTTCTGAATCTGAAAAATCTGTCCTTGGCCTCGTGTCCCAAAGTTACAAATGAAGAAATGTTGGAGCTGACTATTAATTGTCTTAACCACTGGACTGTTCCTCTTACCTCGGTGTGTTTCGATAGAAGGCTGGAAGGCGAGGATTTGAGATTTACAGTCTTACTTCATGGAGCTGAATTGTCATCTTCTGAAATAGGTGCAGCTCTTTTCTGTGGAGTTTTTCCTTTTTTTCACCAGTGTGAAGTAAGGCCCTGACCAGTGACAGATCATGCTGGCAGCTATTTTTTCTATGTCTTTGCTAGAGCCTTTATTTTACTTTTCTGATACCAGTGATTTTCACCTCATCTTCTGATTTCTGGAGAGAGCATATGGACAGAAACATACTGATTTGTCTGATGTCATTTCTTTTCCTTTGAACACCTACTCTTCCTTTTTCAGTTTTTCACTGAATAAAATAAAGTGGAAAGGATAAGAAAGAAAAGAAGAGAATAGATTCAAGGAAAACCTGGAAAGCCATGCAGGGTAAAGATAAGAACTGGTTTTCTCCTTTATTAACATTTTAAATTTAGGTCCTAGCTCAGCAAGGTGTATCTTGGGAATAACTTGTATATGCAGCTAGGAATGGTAGCATCATAGAAAACAGGCCTATTTGTAATGTTTTTTCCTAAGACAGAATCATGAAATTCTCTCCCTTCTCTGTTCTTCTGCCATAGGAATTCTGCTTTAGTTTTTGTGACTCCCCGTGGAATTATTTAGATGACAACAGCTCTGGTATACATAGGCATAGTTAAACTGTTGATGGGTATTTTTCAAAAGCGCTTACATCTTACCTGAATTTTGCCATCTCGTTCTCTGAGGCGTATTATGTCTTATAAGTGCATAATATGTCTGCTGAATGCAGGTACTCTGCGAGCGCTTTATTTTAATTGTCGTCTCATCCTCAGCTGGCTAAACACAGCACTGCATAATAAAATCACTGCTGCACGAGTGCAGTTGTACTGACCGAAGATGTCATTCTTGAAAGCGCTGTTCGCTTCAATAGGGACTTTCTGCTCAAGAGCAAAAATCCTGAGGCAGCAAAAAAAACAAGGGGAAAAATCTTTACTTTTAATTACCTTGAAAACCGGCTTCTCTGAGCTTCAGTTTTCTCAGCAGCCTGCCCACTAAACAGTTGACAAGTACAAAAACAGACAAAAAAAGGTTCTCTAAAACAATTACCAGCCAGACTAGAGAAAAGCTCTAATGCAAACACAGATAGTGTGTCCCAGTAGCGTTTCCTTGAATCTACACCAAAGCCACTTGCAGCTACAACAATGGTATATAGATTTTTGACAAGGAATTGATTTTTGATGGAGGTGGCAGTATCATATAGCTTTCTGGCTCTTTTATCAGCGTGTCAAGGGAGCTGTCTTCTGTCAAGAAAAAGGGAAAAATGCCAAGGGAAATAAAATCAACCAGGCAAAATTTTTACATTTAGACTGATGAGCTGTATGCCCTTGTTTGGAAAATTTAAGGCACAACAGGCTCAGAAGCTCTTTTTTGCCAGCGCAGAGTTTTAAATGATAACACAAAGGCTTTTGTGAGATTGCTCACAGTTTACTCTAATAAAACCAGTTCCGTTGTGAGTTTAACAAGTCCTTGCAGTGTGTGTTATGTAGCAGTACTGTAGAGACATCTTCTTATATTTTGATGGCGGTAATCTCATAGTTATGGCTCCGTGGTTTTGCTTTGCTTTGGGAGGCTTTGAAGAGGGATTTCACAGAGAACGGGAGGGAAGGGATACTCAAGAAGTTAAACCCGGGGGAAGATCTCACTTTGGGCACTTGAGAGCTGGGAAAAGTTCAGATATAGATTCGTACCCAATCTTTCAAAGTTGTCCATCTTATTGGTTGAATTTAAAATTTAATTAAATCTGAATATCTGAGCATCAGATGCTTTCCCTGGACATTTCAGAACTGTACTACAAATACGAATTTTATGCAGACATTTTCTCAGTTCACTGATATGCTGGGAATGGAAGAATTTTAGTTGTAATAAACAGAACCAGGTTGAACTTCCCTGTCCCTGTTTCCAGCCATCTGGATTAATTTCTCTCATCTGATAATGAACCGCCATCATCATTTATTCCTCTAGTAGATTTTTGGACCTGTTCTCAACCCTGCAATCTCTAATTTTCTAATCTCTAACCTGAAGAGTTTACAAAGATAGCATGGAAGGTAGCTGCAAAGGCATTCTCATTACTTTAATGAGTTTCTGACCACTGGTCCAGGCTATCAGCCCTATATTTAATTAAAGCAGCACAAGCTGTGTATCCACCAAATGTCTAGGCAAAGGTCAACAATCTGTTCCAGGCTCCAGCACTCTTGTAATTGTTGCTACGGCTAGAGGGAGGCTCTAAAAAAGACAGAAACCCAACTTAACTCAGGGCTTTTTAGGGATGCTGGGGTTCTGTTTCTTTTCCTCTGCTCACCTTGAACTTGATCAAATGCTAACTGCCTCCTCCCACACTTTTTTTTTTTTTTTTTTTTTTTTTTCTTACTACGTAGTTATTCAGCTCTCTGGACCAATTTATGGTCCATTTGTATATGTATCAGTGTCAGGACAGGGATGGGGCTGAGGGGCTTCATGTATGAGGGTAAGGGAAAAAGCAAAGACTATCTCTGACTTGGATTATTTTCAGCTTCTACTTCTTCACACAGTAGAGTGTGTGCATGTGTAATTTAGAGGTTTTGAAAAATCTTGATGTGGATGTTTTGCTCTCTTCGTTTCTCCAGCTCTTCCCTCTGTTCTGTCCTGAGGCAAACTCAGCAGAAGGGAAACAGCTACTATCACCCAGTCTGCTACCGAGTAAAAGGAGTGCTTTCGATGCTAAACCAAGTCGGGTTTCTTCTTCAGTACTCAGATCATTTTCTTCCTCATGAACAAGAACCACTTTGGCAGTAAGAATATGGGGAAGCAGTGTTTACCTAGACCACAGAAGCTGTCTAGGGAATGAAATACCTTTCAGAGCATTATTTTCAATATTTAAAATTAATTGGCTAAGTGTTGAATGATCAAGACCATTTTACAAAAGGCTATAGTTCTGTTCTGGTATCTGAGGTTGTAGAAGAGAGCTAATTAACATCTGCCAGCGTAAAGGCAGGCATGGGTTTTATTACAAGCATTACTTTCTGAGGACTGGAATGACTTTGACCTTGAAATGTTAATCTTACTGAACTAAGAGCAAATATCAAATGTCAGGAAAATCCAAATAGATGTGTAGACTTTGAGTACTTAAATTAGTCTACCTTTAAACAGCAAGGGGTTTACAACTTATTAGAACAGCTGTCCCTCAACTCTAATATGAACAGAAACAAGATTCTGTGGTTGGCTGATAGAGAAATAAACGCAGAGAAGGGTGATAACCTCCCATATTAATGTGTGAACTACTGGTCAGAGTCTAGCTGCCCAGGGCAGAATAGTTCTCTTTCTTTGGATTGATACATCTTTCCAGAGCCAGAAGATGACACTTAGACACCTGAAGTCTGTGCCACCTGTCCCCCTGTTTATCCCTTTCTCTTATCATGAGAGATGTAATGCTGCTTTTCCTGAGCTGTGTCCACAGCTGCCGATAGGTTTTACATAGAGCTGAGCCCGTGGCTCTGCTCTATACCTGACCGACTGGTAACAGGTTGCCATATACCATAACCAACTACCCTATAAACCAGTCAGCCTTGGCAACGGCTTGAGGGAAGCGTGGCGAAAAGATTTCAGATTTAATAGGGGACAACTAGCCCTCTTTTAAGACAAATGTGGGTTTTTTTGAAAAAAATCAAGTTGTTTGAAAAAACACCAGTACAAATCACTTTGTAATCTTCTCTGGTAGCTGGATTTCAGTGGCTTTGTATACTTTTACAATGCCTGGTGGGATTCAGCTGGCTACCAAACTTTTCTTATAACCTACTATTCATAGTATTTAGTTTAATATACATGGAACACATATAAAACTACTTGTCAATAAAAGCATTGGTTTTGAATTGCACCTTCAAAAATTATATGATTTTCCTATTTCTTACAGTTTTTTGTGGGTGGAAATAGAAAGCATCTTCCCTAGAGAATGAAATCTGCTTCACAAAAGCACAAAGGCAGAACTGGAATTTTGCCTGCTTATTAACTGCTTGGAGATGGACTGTAAAAAGGCAACATAACTAGACATTTTCCTAATGCTGAAATAATATCAAGCAAATCTGTTTCTAATGTGTTTGGGATCCTTTCATGTTATTCACTCTAAAACTCTTCCTGTTGTTTGCTGCTGCTTGCCCCCTGCTGTTTTCGCTATTGTTGTCTGAAGGAAAACTTTAGCAATGACATATCTTTGATTTTTGGTATAGATACATATATACATATATATATGGAGGTATGCGTGTGCCTGTTTATACGTATATGAAATCAAAGTGTATACATAAATAATTTTGTATGTAAGTTTCTTTGTATTCAACAAAGGGTACTGTGAAAAATGAATGGAAAATCGTTGATACTTGGTTTAAAATTAAGATTTCCCTGTACTTGATATAACAAGAAACCACAAAACAACTAGATAACCTGAATGCATTACTACAGAAATGCTACATGGTAATCTTTTGAAGATTCACATTAAAAAAAGAAGGAAATCTGTAATGACAAAGTGGGAATGTTTTCCCTATAGTATCATTTTTTAAGAGAACTGAAGACTTTGCTATGCTTAAAAAACAGCACAGATACAGTTCTGTAACTAGTGGCATTCCCACTAGGGAAGTTTGCTATTGGTAAAGAAAAAGATAAAGGTATTTTTGCTGTTGTTTTGTCTTGATTTGGCAGCTAAGTATATTCTTTTAGTAAACCTATTAGCAATGCCAGAGTGATCTTTTACTTTGGACTAGCAAAAATTTGCAGTCAGTTTTGCAGTTCCAGTTTGTGACCCCATCCTCCAAATTTTTGTTGTAATATTATGGGCTCTATCCTTCTTAAGTCATAAAAATATCATATCCAGGGCAACATGGGCAGAATAAACAAGTTTGTCCATTGGCTGCAACTCCCTAGATATTTTAAGCTTTGGAGAGGAAAAAGCATTCAGAGAGGATTATGTAGGATTTCCTTAGCCTTTTCCTTTCCATAAAACTCCATAAAAAAGGAGTTTTTTGTGCCCTACTATGAGAACATTATCTCTTTAACAGTACTAGTCAGCTCATTAGTATCACACCCTGCATCTGTGTTCTAAAAAACCCCAATACAATATGTATCTGTTTCAAAAGCAGCTTGTGGAGATGGGTGTTTGTACAAGTAATCTTGTTCTGTGCAGTTGCATTCAGCCTCTGTGCAGGTTTCCCAATGTTCTTCTGCTCTGACGCTTGAATTCCTATACAGTGCCCCGAGAGCTCCCCTGACCTTGACAGGAGTCCACTGCTGTTCTCATGCACGCACATGGAAAAGGTCTGTCAAGTGCTTTGCAAATAGCTTCATGAAATTCCATTATTGTATACCTAGAATAGGAAATTATGAATAACTATTTGTCAGATATTACGTCAGATACGATCGATTGTGTACTCTTATTTTTGCGGACGTAAAAGCTTTCTGCTGAATTGTTCTTAAGTGTCTGTGTGGTAGATAATATAGAAATTTCTTTTAAAAACAGACATATTAGATGATACGTATTGTTCTTAGTGAAGTGACCAAAGCTAAGAACTATGTTTAGAGGGTGACAAGGTACTTTTTCATTTAAGTCTGTGGGTAAGGAAGTGGTGCTGTCAGAGAATGTCGCGTGGAGTGAGTAAGAAGGGAACCGTGCCACTCAGTGGCAAGAAGTCTAAAACTTGTTTGCTAAGTGGGGTGGTTTGAATGGGTAGATAGAAATTTCTGTTCTAAGGATTCTATCTATTATACTCACCTGCTTTACATTCACAGCAGTCAAGGCCCCTGTCCCCCTGGTGCTGATTAGACAGGCTTCACAGACGCAGGGGAACAGGGCACTCTGACTGTCCAGCGTACCGCAGTGCTAGCGGGGGGCTGACCTCTACATCACGGCTCCACCTCAAGCTCATATTCCTGCACGGTGTAAGGTGTAAGGTATCTATACACGAAGATAGGAAATTCCACCTTCTTTTGAAATACTTAAGAACTATTTTGTTGTAAAATTTGGAACTGGCATAATTTGAGATGAACATCAGCCCTGGATCCTGAAGCTAGCTTTAAGCATAGTAATGGCAGACATGTTCCTTTTCCATAACTTAACAAAACACAAGGGCTGGTCACATAATATATTCTGGTTTTCAGAGTTTTGGTGGGTTTTGTGTGGTTGGGTTTTTTGGTTTTTTTGTTGTTTTTTTTTGTTTTGGTTTGGTTTGGTTTGTTTTGTTTGTTTGTTGGGGTTTTTTGTGGTTTTTTTTTTTTTTTACATTATATCCAACCTGGGAGATGAGCATTTGAGTAAAGTCTTTCCGTCAAACCCCTTGAGAATTTCTATTTTTTTATTCAGTCGGATTTTGTCTTTCACGGAAGATGACATTCCTGTGGACAATCACAGGTGTTAAAGGAGTGAGAATTAGAAGACAGTTACTGGTATGATACACAAAAAATGCATTAAGTTTTGGACATGAACCTGCAGGAAGGAGGTGACTCATTCTTTAGTCACCTTGTTTTGAAACGATGCCAGAATTCAATATTGCAAAGTGTAGCGCACAAGTTCAGCTAATGTCTGGAGACACTCAGTGGCAGTAGCAACTTGTAATACTGGGTTTCCTGTCTTTGGTGGGTTTTAGTCTGACCACTTATGTTATTTTAATGGAGACATTTCTATCTAATTTCCTTTGTTTCTTTTCAAACCATTAAAAAAAAAAAAAACAAACCACCAAACAAAACAGAAAGGAGGGATATTAATAATGTATTATGCCTGAAACTTCTTTGAATGTGATCAATGTTAATGGGATCATTGAGGCTCCTCTCTAGAGATCAGAATTACTCTTTAGAGCTGGTACAGATCATGCTTTCCCTGAACGCTAAGTATGAAGAATAGTACACTGTAGTTAGCTTGTGTTATCGGTGTCAATGGTGCTTTAACAGCTAGATCATTGACATTACAGGCTATCCATTCTATGCTATAACTTTTTTCCTATTAAATAAAAACAAACCCAAATTGCTGCACTTCTTTTTCATTTTTTTTTTCTTTTAAATAATTAGCACCTTACATGGTAGGTACCTGTGGAATATTTAACTGGCTTTGAAAGGAAAAAAAAATCAAAAGTTCAAAATAATTCTACTTGCAGTTTTTGCAGTATTATACAAAATTAACATACCTTCTTAAAATGTCAGAAAAAGGTATACCAGCCATACAAGGTGCGATGCATTTCACTGCACATCATAACTTTTTCAAAGCAGAGGTTTGTCTCCTGGATGGCTACAGTACTATTAGATTTTGAGAATTTGCGCTGGAAGTCAACAGGAAGGGCAAAAGTTGTTTTGAACGTTCAGTTTAAAATGTGAAGATCGGCACAGATGCCTTTTCCATGGTTTTGGTGCAATATCTGTGTGTCTTTTCCTTGGGATTGTTAAAGAGGTTTTCAATCTCGTTACCTTCATTTTTCAAATTGGGAAGTGTAACATAAGTAACTGCACAAGTAATAATCAGGTTTGAATTAAGAATGAAGTAGAAATATCATTTAATCATCCAAGGTGTCTTTCCTAGGAATAGCCATCAATTATACTTCGTAGTTCGTATATCACCGGGCCAATGAAATCAGCCCTGGTTTATGCAGGATTACCTTTAAGTATGCCTGAGACTAGACTGAAATATCAGGCCATTTGTAATGGTGTCCAAAAACCAACTTGTAAAAACTGTAAGAGGAAGAAGGTGAAAGTGCCCACATGACAGGAGTAAAGAGCTTGGAAATCCTTTCTGCTAGTCTGCAAACCAGAGCACCGCGTTGTCGTTTGTCGAGTGTTGAGGAACGTTTCCTTCTGGTGGGAGACATCTGCAAGGAGGACCCTTCAGAAAGGCTCCCTGCTGGCCTCAGCAAGCCCCAAAGCCGGTGCCTGGTGCCTGCGTGTGCGTATAGCAGCGCTGCAGAGGACTAGAAGGATGCAGTGGTCCAAGCCTCATACATATCTACCCGATCACTATTTTCCTCCTGTTTACCATCCACAGCGTATATAAAAATATTTTTATGGCCAAACGTCTTCATGATAGAGAAAGGCCCCAAAAGTTTATATTCATCTTTCAGTGTTGCAGTAGTTTAGAGGTTTTTGAAGCTAAGTCTTATTTCATGCCCATCTCTTTTAATGAGGGCAGTTTTTTCAGGTCTGGGCTAGCTCAGAAGCTGAGACAGCGCAGCTGAGCAGCACTGAGCAGCTTCCATTTGAAATGAGGCTGTTGACAAAAGTTTAAGGGAATTGAAATGAAGTCTGAAATATCCTTCCTGCCTTCACCAGGATGTTTGGAAGCCCTAGGGTGCTACAGACTGTGAAAGATTAGTAATTAGAGGCTCACCTTCTGTATACTAATGAAAGGCTCAGAACTAAAGCTTTTAACATTGAAGGGATTGCTACATCCTGCATTTTTTACTTTGAGGTTTTTAGAAAAACTAACTGTGTCAGAGGGCATATCTAGCAAGTTATACTGAGAAAGTGACAGTATTGTTTAAGCCATTAGTCAGGGTTTAAATGTGTGCTGTGCAAATCACTGGCAGTGTACTTCATACACAGTCTGCAGCCGTACAGCTGTGCCAGCGCGGGGCAGCTCCCGTGGTCCTGCCAGGTGTCTGGGGCTGGGGGCTCCTGCGGGTGCCTGTTACTGTCCCCGCTGTCTATACATGTCATGTCCCGTCAATCAGGGGACAGAATTAGGAGAGGACTGAACAACATTCCTTCAAACAGAACTGGTACAATCCCTCTCTGTTCCCATGAAATGACTGGATAACAGTTCTTGGCTGAATTTTTGGCTTTTCTTGCAGGATTTGATAACACTCAAAGAAAGTCTCATACAGTACCTGTCATATGTATCAATGTTTTGAATTTAAAAAACCCCAAACCCAATCTCTTCTGGTTTGCTTTGGCTTTTTTTCATCTAAAGAAAAAAAAAATCAATGAGTCAGTTTAAAAGAATTCAATCAGGTGTCAGTCAACTTCATCTATTTATAAACTTTACATACTTGTTGTGGACTATTGTGAAATTTCTAGCCTTATTTCATCTGGACTTGAACTATAATATTTGACCTCTAAAAGATAAGCGTAGATATACGCAGTATCAAATCTGTCCCTAATATCAGAAGGGTTTTCTCTCACCAAATACAAGTATTAACAGATGTCAGGGAATAAATTGGTAACTCGGCACAATATTCTGGGTTCTGTTCTCAAACATTTACACAAGGACTGTCATTTCAAGACCTACAGTTTCAGAAATGCGGATTAAAGTACAATTACCATGGAAATTACTATTTTGATAGGAACATACATTTCTTCTTCTATAGGAGAATGTCATTGTCTCAGAGGTTAATGGGGGCTTTTCTCTTTGGATTTCCTGCCAATGCAAAAATTTAATTGGTTATAAAGGTAGAAAGTCTGCTGTCCTATAGACAAACATTTCTCATTGACAGCTGTGGGCTACTACACTTTTGTATATCTCTGTAGAAACTGAATCCAGCTAAATATGGGAAGAAAAGAGGGATTACCTATTTTCCCTCTAGGACCCAGTACGCTGGTAGGTGTTGTGACCTCACCTTTCCTTTTTTGCTAGCCACAATAAATGGTTGGGCACATGACAGGAAATACTTTTTTCTAATTAAAAAGGTAAAATGACTTGCTTCCTAATACTAAGCCAAATTGAAAATCCTCTCTTTCTGCTCTGCTCTGGGTGCCGTAGAGAGGAATGCCACCCCTGACTCAGGATAAATTACATGACTTCACTGTATCCCAGATTTAACAGCTGCTTGAAAGATACATCAAACAATTCACACTATGCATGGGAGGAGCAGCAATTCATCTAAAGGTGGCAAATCTGAGACGTGTCAGGTATTATAAAGGAAAGGCTAAGTGCAGAACCACATTTTCATTCTACTGCCTTTGCACGCAGGTCATGAGAGGCAGTCCGTTTGTTCCCTCAGTACATCACCAAGTTAAATATATGCACAACCACTGTCAAAGACACTCTTCCTCCCTTTTAATTTTATGCCAGTCAGCAGTCATTGAGATAGTCTAAATCCTTCCAAAACCAAGTGTTTATCTAAATTTAAATGCACTGTCTATTGTGTAATGTGGAAGTGTCTCAAACTCTTGTGGTATGGCTAATGTCATAAATAGCAAGCCGTATTTCCAGAGTAGCTGGCTTCCCTAGCCTCTTCCTCTGCAGCACTGACTTCAGAAAGTAGAGGTCCAAATATTTTTTCATTTGTATTAATAAAAAAATAAAGGGGGGGAGAGGGAATATGACTGTGAAAGTTAGTGGAGCTAATTGCATTCATATCAGTTAGATACAGAGGAACGAAGAGGGCAATTCAGGTAAGCAGAGAATTAGTTCTGGTGTTTTCTGAGTAAATCAGCACTTTGAAGGGAAAGGGCCAAATAGTCTATGCTACCGAATGATGCTTTTCAGAAACACCATATGTAGCAAGCTGATGCAGGAAGAGGGCTAAAACTGAAGCAAGCTGTAGGGTATCAAGCAGTGTTAAGGGAGGAGGAGAGGTCTTTAGTGATCTTAGTAATGTAGTCATCTTACTAAGGACTCACAAGTATTTCCTTTTGGCTCAAGCAGGGAACTCGTTTGTCCTCCCCTTCTTACAGCCACAATCCAACTACTCGGTTTAGCAATTCAAGGTTTGAGAGAACCGCCAGATTATGAAAAGTTGTTTCTCCTGAATCAAAGCCAGGAAATTCTAAAAGCTAACTTGGAAATGGCTTTCTTCTCTTGTGAGATTTCAAGGTTGCTTCAGTAGGGTGAAAGGAGCATTTCCATAGTGTCCAAGATGGACAGAACCATCTTAGCCCTGGCTTTAGCCTTCTAGTCTTCAATTGAAATGAGATCTGTAGATCAAAATTTAAGAAGGGAATAATTACTGTCACTGAATGCAATCATATGAGACTTGGAAAAGAATTTCCCTAACACTATAAATTATATCAGATTTTATTACCTCAGAACACAGCCCATGAAGAACTTTTCAAGATGAATCAAAATTAATTTATAAAATCTGTAATTAAAATGTTGAGGATTAAATCAGTGCTTGAGGTCCTCTATGATTGCATTATCCTTCTCTTACATTTTTGCATAATACTCAAATTACTCTTTTCTTTCCTTAAATATGGCTGTTGAAAAGAGAGAAAAAAATTTAATGGATTAATTCTTCTTTCTGTCTTCCCTGATATTTTCCTCTTCATATTCCTGTAAAGTTGGGGCCTTGGTAATTGTCTTCTGTCTGAAAAGTTTAAAGAGGGATTGTAAAGGGGACAATTAATAAGCTGCAAATAAGCAAAATAATATAAGTTTATGTATTAACTATTTAATATTTTTAAATACCTATTTTGTATAGAGTCTTCTAGTTAGAAACCTGGCTGGAAGAACCTGGAGCAAGAGGTAGGAGGTGGATAAATGCTTTCTGGGTGATGGCTGACTTTGAGCATATTGCTCTAGCTGTCTTGTCCTCGATTTTTACTGTGGTGATGAACCACTTTTTGATGAAAGCATACTTCAGCAGGCTTCTGTTGTTGTGGGCTCCCAGGATTAGCTTATGATATGCTAATTAATAACAGCATATCTAATGTAATGATGCATGGCCTCTTTCAGAGACTACAAGGGGATAACCTACTACAGAGTGCCCCAAACTGGGTGTTCTGTCCTCCTTGCTAAGTGATACCATGATAGCCCCTTTGCTAATTGTAGGCAATACAAACCCTCCTTGCTCCCCGAGCTTGAGTTAAACTGAATCTAAGCTGGTTTTGAACTGAACAACTGTCTGCATTGTCGGTTCCAAAATCATTAATGGGGATATACAATACAGAGCTTTTATGGTTAGGGAATCTTATTAATTTCAGGGGTACCGCTCCATACTTCAGTCCATGCTGTCTGATGCCCAGACACCAGATGATACTTGGAAACTCTATTTCAGCTGGGTGTTTAACACCTTTCAGGCATGTCAGTGACTTTGATTCCCAGGGCTCTGTGATCAGCACCTTTGAGAACAGCGCACAATGCCTTCTATTTCTGATGTAAAAAGTGTTAGAATAGGAGTAAATTGCTCTTGCTGGTTTTGCATATGGTTCATTATTTCAGTGCTTCCCTCCCTTTTATTTCTCATTGCAGTCAAAACCTTTGCAAAGGCATGAAACGAATGGTGAGTGGCATCTTGTGGCTCTCAGCTTTACCACATGAATGACTCAAGCATTACAAATGTTAGTGCCCTAACAGTTGGCAGTCTCCCACCTCAAAGACTGAGCAATTCAGTATAATAGGCTGAGCAGCCTCAACTACCATTGTGTCTGGGATTTTGCCTGAACTGTTAAATGTAGGACTTTCAGTTGGCACTTTGTGCTGCTGCCACTGCTGCCTCTGGGCCAGTCATGCACATGAGTAATTTGGATAAACCACTCTTTACAAGCTTGGAATGAGTTGTGGTCCTGCAAGACTAGAACAGATGAGTGCAGCTCTGTCTAGGTGATGTGGTCAACTATTTTTAAAAATATCCAGCATACTTGCAGGAATAAAATAGGACAGCAGAAATCATGCAAAACAAAATGGGTTTGTATTGCTGCTTCAGTTTCCATTTTACTTTTACATATAATAGAATACAATAGAGTTGTCTTAATGAACTTTATAAATGTGTTATCAGCAGTACATTTCTATAATTCAGCAAAACAATGTAATAAGTACAGACTCTTCTTGACAATGCCATTTAGACAGAACTGTAGTACTTTCATCTTACTCTTACAGGTATTTTAATTTTGATCATGAGTATTAATGGCTGTAGGCTTTTCAGAAGAGGAATAGCAATTCTGGGAAGATGGTCTTTGCAAAACTGCATCAGCCTGAGTCCCCTGTCTACTCCAGCACTGTGTCAGTACCAAACAGTTTAGAGGAAGGGAGAACACATCCTGGGTTATACAAACATGCAATGTGGGATCTAATGAAGTCCTGACCTGAAAGATTTCTAATATATTTTAATTTGGATTTTTGCAAATCTACTAGTGTGTTAACAGATTCATGAAATTAGATTGCTGACTACACAGCAATCTAAAAGACCACAAATGGGTGGTCTTTTAATCCTGTTTTAATTTTATGTAATGTCTTTGTATATTTTACAGTGGGTTTTAGCCTAACTTCGATAAAGAACATAGCTGTTGGCTTATCTTTAAAAGGATGCTTACAATCAGAATTAAAACTGGTCGAAAATGTTGTATTAGAAGTGCAAAAGGTTTTGCTTTGGTTTTGTTTTGTGTGTTGGTTTGGTTTTTTTTGTATGAAATGCTTTCACAGATTGTTTTTGTAAACCAAGCAGCAAACCCAAATGTTGTTTTTAATATAACTAAGCCATCATCTAGCTTCCATGTAAACTGTAAGGAGATGAATAGAGTCTTGAAAATGCCATATTCTCCACCCAGTGCATCTAAGGGAGTACTTATATTTAAATTTTGTTTCATCCTCTTAGTATGAATTCATGTCATTACCAAATGGTAAACAAAAACAGATGTCAGGCTCACTTTAGAAAAAGCGGTGAGCTTGCAGTTAGATATTGAAGTAAACTACTTCTGAGAGCAGGGTTTTGATATACTTCTGTCCATCTCTTTCAAATGAATGTTGTTTTGTTGTACATGTCTTTAGTGCCCTTAACTGCTCATAGAAAAAATAGCCAAAAAGTGGGGGTGGGGGTGGTGGGGATGGGGGGGGGCTAGAAAAAAAGAACAGGTAGAATATCAAAGCCATTAGGATGAAGAACTTTGAGAATGTCTAGTTAGTTATGAGTATTTGTTTATTAAGAAGTAAAGAGACAAGAACATCTGGCCATTAAAATAAGATGAGCAGGCTATGGAATAAATTTATATAAATAAGCCTAGCTTAAAAAGCAGAACAGTTGTGTGCTTTGCTACTAAACAGATTTTGTGGCAGTACTGCCAACTTGCCAAGATATAAAGTAAATGAAAGCCAACAATCAAGTCTTTAAGTACATACCTTAATGTCATAAGAGTATTACGGGCTTACAGAGGAAAAAAGCTTATAAAAGTACTGACCTTCATCTATACTCTGAAAGACATTCAGGTGAGTTAAAATAAGGCTTTTTATAATATCGAAAGAGAGTACTCAGAACAAAAGAATTGTGTGAATGCAAATACTGTAGCAAAACTTTATAATATAGGCTTTCATTATTTATGAAATCATAATAGAAGCATTTGGTAGTCTTGTACCAAATGTGAGGCATTCTCAGGTACAAAAACCATTCTATAAGAGCACAGTCAATGAAACAGAGTACATATTTGCAATGGAAGTAGTGTTTTTCCCATTAGTACAGAGGGTAAGTGTTTACCAGTTTATCAGTAAATAGTAATGGCAAAAAGTCCTGGGTATCACTTACTGGGTGCTAACTAAACTGAACTGTCAACGTTGAATTCATGTCTACCTTAACTGCCTGGTTTGTTTTATGTCCCCTTCTGCTGGCTAGTTACACCACATGTTTATTAGTGTATTACCGAGCTTCTCTGGTAATGAGAGGACTACATCCCTCAGATGCCAATCTCAGGTTAATTGTGGAGAATAGTTTATCTGAGCCTTGTTTTGCTGCCGCTGTCCTGCAGGATCCTTCAAGGCTAGTCCAGCAAGCCTTGTACCTGCAAAAACCTTTGTCTGTCATGCAGCTATCCTCTCAGCATCATGCAATAAAAATAGGGTTTGTGGCAGATTATGGCCCAGTCCTCACTTTGAACAGAACCCCCCCCCCACACCCCAAAAAAAAATAAAGAATGTTTCTTAAAGACTTAGGGGTAA
>JAVJGJ010000034.1:19702685-19725642 GCA_035590215.1 Microhierax caerulescens
AACCCAGACAAGTGATGCACAATAAACTGCTCACCACCTGCTGACCGATGGCCAGCCCCCCAAATTACATACTCAACACGGCATCCCATGGTATGGAATATCCCTTTGGCTAGTTGGGGTCAGCTGTCCTGGCTGTGTGACCTCCCGATTTCTGTCCCCTCTCCTGGCTGGCAGGGCCTAAACAACTGAAAAGTCCTCTACTCAGTATAAGCACTACTTAAGAACAACTAAACCATCAGTGTGTTATACACCTTGTTCTCGTGCTAAATCCAAACCACAGCATTCCATCAGCAACTGAAAAGAAAATTAACTATCCCAGCCAAAAATTTTTCCCACCCAGGACAAATACACAATGGAATCTTAACTTTATAAATTGTAACTGATGTGAACTATCAGCGTTGGTCAGTACTATCACTGCTTATGGAAAATTTTTAGAAGTCTGTGATTTATATAGTATCATGGGATTTGCAATAAACACATTCGATCTTAAACCTAATTTTTTCAATTGAGTTGAATTTCAATTGTAAAAAAAAAAACAAACAACCCTTTTGGACATCAGTTTCAAGCAAATCTGTAATGTCTGGCCAAATGCTGAGATTTTATTTTTTTTTTAATTACTGCTATACACTTTATGAAAACAGTCCTTTCTGTTCCCCCACTTGAGACTTGTTGTCTATTACTGTGTTTGTGTGCATGATACAAGGATACAGAGATCATCAGTAGATATGCTAATGACAGCTTTGAGTCATCTCTGCCCTGCTGAATCCTCAGAGGAAGATACGGAAGGCCTCCAGGTGCCTGAATTACATTGTTTTCTGTAACCTCCCACCAACTGTTATAATTAGAGTTCTCTGGTTTAATTCTGAAGATTTTTTGCGTAAACAGCCAAATGGCTGACGACATATTGTGTTGTCATGTTTTCTGTTTGTGTGCTACTAAGTGTTGTATTGCAAATCCAGTTTATTCTATTAGCAGAGTATAAACAGGAATCTTGTATTCCTATTTTTGTGATTTTTAGGCTTTTTTGGGAAATCAAAATGGTGGTGTGTTCCCTAATGCACTTGGTGGACATTTAGGTAATGATTATAGCACCTATGAGTTTTCTCAAGGAAAATCTAAGTATCTCTCTCAATGTGCATGTAAGTATTGCACTTACATGCAGTATTAAGTAATGGCAAAATGTGTTTACAATGTTTCTAGTAGAAATTGTCCCTTGCCCTTGTCCCTGGAATGTGTTCAAACTGTGTTGTTAAGATTGTTACTGCTAGACTAAATTATGCATTGTGATAACGACAAGAGACTAATAATGCCAAAAAGTCTATATAAGATTGATTAGGTCATAATTATGTAAAAATACAATTAGTAAAGAATGTTTTCTTCTCTTGTTTTGAAAGATGGTATATTTTCCATAAGCAACCATTTACAGCTCCTAAAATCACTTTATTTAATTGCTCAGTGGTCAGACAGGCCTAGGCCTGCAGTACACAAGCTATGCTAATTAATTATTTGTATAGTAATAGACCTGGAAGACCAAAGGGTCTGTATTTTCTTTTACTTGATTCTTCTGTACACTAGGATAAATTCAGAAACATCAGTGGAATTATTCCAGATTTTCATTAGCATATGGTCTGAATTGTTCTTACAGATTTATTTCTAGAAGTACATCCTTGGGATGCATTTCCATATTGCACAACCAGTATATGAAACCCATTCTCACTCTAAAATGTGCTTGCATCAAAATGTGAGCAGGAAAGCCTCAGATCCACTTAAAAGAAGCATTTTAGTAAGAGTGTTCTGGTTCCAGCGTAGTGTATTGTGCTGTTGAATGAGCACATTCAGGAAACATTTCTACTGAGTAATTTTAATAAAGAATGTGATAAAGAAAAAGAGCCTTTACTGGCTGAAAGTAAAAAATCTATACACAGAGTAATAAACAATTAGTTTTACTCTTGACTATTTCTGGGTGTTGTGGAAAAAATACAAAGATGTAATAAAAATTGATTTTTTTTTGCATAGAATACTTCATGTCTTGAAAATGTGATGCCCATGTTACGGGACAGGTTAGGATGATATTTTCCACAATGAAAAGACTCTTATTCATTAAGGGAGTATTCGCTAAAGGATATACTTTGCTTTGTTGGGACATCAAAGTTAATATAGGAGAAACTAGTCCTGTTAAATATACTGAAATGCAATGTGTTAGTCTAAATCTGAAAATGAATAAGATACCACAGAAGGAACTTCTGCCTGGCTTGTTGCCACAGATCTAGTAAAACTACACAGACCCTCCATCTTTGAGATGCTACATCTGTCATCCTGGTGAAATATAAGGAAATTATAGAATAGTAGCATACAGAGCATGCAGCTTAGGTCTTCAAAGTTGTCCTTCACCATCCTTCTGTTTGCTGGATTTACAGTTGTCTACAACCCAGATTTGTTAAGTTCACCATATGACTGTATTATGGTCTTATTGTTTTGATATTTTTGGATCATTCTGCTAACTGAAAGTAAATGCTGGTTTAATTCTTTCTCCTCTCTCTTTAAGAAGAAAGGAAGCCTTGAAACAAAATTTAAAAGCCAACATTATAGGCTTTTAACGCACATACTGCAGTATGTCAATAGATAAAGGATCTTATTACCTGTTATTCTTTCATCGGTATGTTATACCGTCCTTTAAGAGCCTCTGCATCTGTTTTCCAGCGCAGTTGACTGCGCTTGGCTTTCTACTGTGTCACAGTGAGAGCAAACGATGGCAAATCTTTACCGTATTGCTTGCCTTTATAAAGATAGATTGAAATTTGGCTGTGTATTCCCCAGGTTGTTCAGCATTGTAATGAAATGGAATAATCACTAGGGCTTAAGGAAAACAAGAGTATATGCATGTATGGGAACACAGTATTAGAACTGAAAAGAGTTGGATTTGGAGAGGAAAAAAAAAAAGTAGTTAATATCTCCATCTGAACTTTATTGTTGGCCAAAAAACTTTGCAGCTGATAAATGAAAGCCAAGTAAGCCAGGCAGCGACCCTAACCCCTCAGTACTGTGCATGAGCTTCACAGGTAATAGAACTCAGCAGGAGTTTGCCAGTGTTTCCACTGAGGTTAAAGTTTTTTACTTTCTCTACAGAGCTAAATGAGGGCATCAGGTAAAATACAGAAGGGTGCTCGTCAAGCTAACATGTAGAATATTGTATACCCCAGGATACCGACTTCAGTTGTCTTCAGAGAACTTTTTTCCTGGGCTTTATGATTTAGCAGAATACCATATCGTGGACAAGCATGAATCCTGTTAGGCCAATTCTGAAGTTTTGGAAAGGAGTCCATTCTTCAAACTCATTGTTTTGCTCAGCATTTTAATTGCATCTGCAACAGTGTGACCTGTAAGTCCTGAAATGAAATGGCATTACAGAGTGATTGCGGTTTATCTGCACATAGGCAGCAACAAAAGGCTTATACACAACCTGAAATCTGCTTTGACTTGTGGGACTTAGGAGGTGACCAGGTTTCATTGTGACATGGATTTCCTGTCATAGCAGGCAACCCTGCCAGAATAATGTCATTCCTGTAACTGTTGAACTGTGATTTTCCTCATTGTTCTGTTTTTTAATGATGAATAACCACACTAGAGATGATGTTGTCCTGAAATGGAGGAGTGAAATGGGGAGCAAACAGACGAGACTTGAGTGAAAGGCAAGGAGACAAGAGACAGTTTGGAGAGGACCTGGGGAATGCCAGCAGGTGGCTGGATGTAAGAAACAGCAAAATGCTGACGAGAGAGAGGAAGGCAGGCAACGAATGTGAAAATTGTATCTTTTTCTTTTTTTTTTTTGTTTGTTTGTTGTTTTTTTGTTTGTTTGTTTATGCTCTTAAACTGTTCGTGTCTGGTGCAAGGGGCAGAAAAGTAAAATGCAGATATGGTTTTAAAAAGTGGGGTATTTCAGAGTTTCTTCCTCAAGGGGACACACTCATGAGAAGTATATTTCTTTTCAGTTTAAATCCAGTTACCTTATCTTTCTGTTGTTGCTTGGGGTTCTTTTGGTTCAGTTTGGGATTTTATTCCTGTTTGAAGAAAGCTCCTTAGTTTTCTTTGTCCTCTGTATGCTATGTATAATGCAGTAGTCACAGCAGTGCTTTGGAAGTCTATATTCATTGTTCATTTATGATGATCTTCCATTAATATAGGATATGGGATTATTTACATAAGGGGGAAAAAAAAGGTTTTGTAAAACAATCTTTGGACAAAGGCATGGTGTGTTTTGAATGCATACGATTTTATCAATGCATGACTATACATTCTATATGAACAAGACCTTTCGTACTATGAAGATTTTCTGCTTGCCTGGCAAAGCTCGGAGCAAAGCTGAAATCAAAGCAGCCTTACTTAGTGAAGCAATTTCATTTTACCTGAAACACTGAGGCTTAAATTATAAGCTTCAGGATGACTCAGTAGAAATAATGCATGCATATAAACTACATAATTTTCCTTGTGTATTTTCACAATCAATACAACTGTGTGTTTAAAGTAGGGACCTTAGGTCAATCTTCTAAGCAGTGAACGAATAACATATTTTTTATCAGAGAAAAGCTGCTCTATGCAAATAATATCTGACATGAATATTTAATAGATTGTACAGTAGGAGGTAATTGCCAACTAGTGGAGCATGCTAAAATGAGAAAGAGAAACACTGAAATAACAAATCCGATCAGATTTCACTTACAGCTTTTTCTTAACACTAGGTGGTCTGACAGGTCTTGCTCACATATGTGAAATAAATGTAATAACCTCTGTCCAGCTTCTAGATAGTAAATATTCCTATTAAATAACTGAACAGGAGATTAGCTGATATGTATATGTTGATCTATCATAGATTTGGTGTTTATTGAACATAATGTGAGTAGTTCTTCTTCCATCTCAAAATACTCCCCATACTGCCATTACCTTACTATTCACTATGGTGAATACTACATATGGAAACCATACAACTTGGGGCGTCTCTTATCAGAAAAGACCACATGTCTAGGGACAATGTTTATTCTTTTCATTGAAATTTCTCACAGCTGAAGAGAAACAATTAATCTTCCCTGTTCCCCCCACCTTGAATACTCTTTTTATTCTCACATTAATCTTTTGTCTTAGGAACAATAGGGCAAATATGGAGACCCACAAAACTGAGGAAGGTTTCACAATGTTTTCTTAAGGGGGAAGACCACTTGATACTTTTGGTCCTTCTGGCTGTATATGAGTATCCCCTATAATGTTTACAAAGGGAGGTGATGTCCAGGAGCTGTTATATAGTCACTAAGCAGTTGGATGACTTGATGTGAGAATGTTCTTTAATGTGGCCATAAACCTTTCTGGACTTTATGGCAACTTGGCCATGAAAGTAGCACATAAAACAGCCCTGAATGTGTGCAGCATCTGGACCATGAGCTATATGTAGCACTGAGAAACAGGAATGCAGATGACATAGACTCACATACCTAACCACAAAGTTTCATCCACACATTTGTAAAGTGAGTGGAAAGCAAAGAATTTATTTTACTTTGCATCCTCTTCCAGTGGAATAAACTTGCACTAATTTAGAGGTCAGTGGATGTAAAAAATTATGCCGTCCTCGTTACACCCTTAGTGCCCATGGGAGCCCCGAATTATGGATGTTATAATGAAGATAATTAGAGTAAGCTTTATTTTAGCTGAAGGCAAAAGGCCTTAAATCAAAAGGAGTATGTTCTAGTAACCTTGAAATTGAGGTGAGGATTACAGACTACCTACTGGCATAACAAATACCTAAACTCATTGTTTAAAAAAGTAAGAGAAGAAAATCACCATGGGAGTCAGTGTTTTACCGGGTCTCTGCTTGCTTTTGGTGGGCAAGATATGTATTCCTTGACTCCTGGTTCTGCAAGCAACATTTCTGATGACGGTAGTGTGGGCTGGGGCTCATACTTCTGCATCCTTCCTTGCAGTCATAACTTAGTCTCCTTCTTGATGGATGGATGGAAGAGGAACTGATGTGACAATGACTCTATATAGCTGAACAAATTTCCAGTAAAGATTTTTCCTACCTTTTGACCCCAAATGTTCTTGTACAGCAAACCTTTGCATTCCAAAGGCTGCTCTTCTGCAAAACCCTTTCTGAATGTCTCTTTCTCTTCCAAGAGTTTGAAAACAAAATTTACTGAAGCTGATGAGCTATGAGCACATACGCCTGTGTGTATTAGGGGATGTATCTTGTTTAATTCTTGAAGAATATGAGATTTGTTTGATTATATGTGCGTTCACTGCCTAAGCGTTTTACCTTGAGTAGTAGTTTTTCTCGTGTGAGATGTTAGGTACTTACTATACGTTCTTTACTCACACATGTTGTAAGTTGTAGTTATGCCTGAAATTAGTTACCTGCATTTATGCCCTATGAGATGAAGCCCATGTGTTCGCTGAGTTGACTTACCTGACGTCGTATTTTCTTACGGGGAACCAGGCTGCAGACAGACCTCCTTTCTCTCTGGTGCCCAACTCCAGTCATGTAACAATGACTTTTGATTATTCCTGAGCTGAGCTGGATGCTGATGGGTGAAATAATTTGTGGCGTGTTATCAAGCACTTCCATTCACTTCTGCTAAATAATGAAACCCGGTAATAAATTGAACAGACAAGCACAATCTCTTAAACGTGCTCTGGGGGGCTCTACCTATTTTCTTTCTGCTCTCATGGTATTTCTTTTCTTTATGCGTGAGCTACTGCCAATGCCAGCATTTGAAATCAACCAACCAAGGAAACTCAAAAATACTGCAGAGTGTCTGATAAAGAAAATGTGCGAAGCTGATCACAGTGTTCTTGACTCCATTTTTTTCTGGTGTATTAACTTAGAACTGGGACTGGAATTCCCATGGGATTGATGCACAGTGAGTTCTGGCTGTATACAAGGGCAATATAAATAATTTCCAAACCCTGAAAAATTGTTGGGCTTTTTCTGCCTCTTCCCCACCCCCCACCCCCACCTTTTTTCTTTATTTAAAGCAAAAATTGCGTCTCCATCTCGTTGGAGGTACTGTTTTACTTTGGATAGTTTAAAATCTTAGAGGCACAAGGTTTATCCCTCACAGATGAAGGAGAAAATTGGCGTCACATGGGAAAGCATAATCTGTAATGCACCCTGTCACGGCATGAGCTCTTTGGCACAACATATGGCAACAGAATTACCTTTGTACTACCCAACTGTGGGATATAATTTATCCAGTCCAAGGGACTATGGTGACAGGCAATAGATTTGATAGCAGACATGTTCAGCATGCTAAAATGCGAGGCTGTCCCCTTTTCTCTGAAATGCAGAGCCCTGTAGCACTGCAGAGCAATTCTGACTATTCCTGGCAAATCCTGGTTCCCCCCTTATGATGTCACTTATATAGTGACACCCTGCGATAGTAATAAAAAAGGACGTGGTAATGTAACTGCTGGAGAAGAATGAAAGAAAAGTGATAAACTGCAACTTTTACAATGTGCACTGTCAGCTAAAGAATGAAACAATTTCAGGCTTGAACATTAAGGACACAGCAAGTGCTTGGAGATTTATGCGACAACAATACTTCAGATCATTTTATGGTATCATTGTTTCAAATACCTGAAATTATAACAGTGTACTACAGTGTTACTTCAATAATTCTGTTCATTGGAGAACTGGAATTTTTATTTGGAAAGTAAAATACAATTACTACAAAAGGTAAACAATAGATTTTTATGGTTGGGCTTTTGTATTTTTTAGATGATTTGCTTGCCTTTTCACTTTTTTCCTGCTCTAGAGGACTAAATATGCAGACCATATTGACCTTCAATATGTCTTCTGAAACTAAACAGAGAGTTGAAATCTTATCTCTTGTCATAGAAACAAAATTTTGAGGTGCAATTTCTTTGAGGAGTCGTATACTATCCATAAATGTGTCTCAGAAAGACTGGGAAAGGTCTTTAAAATTTCTCAAAGGGAAGGTTTGATGTTATGGATCTAGCACAAAATGCCTAATAATAATCAGTCATTTGTCAACTGAAAAACAAATCTGCTTTTTGCTTTGGTAGTAGTTTTCTTTATGTGCTTGGAAGATTTAATTTGAAAGAATTGTACTTGGTGCCTTTCATTCGGTGTAGAGAGTACTGTAATGCCATAATAACCGTGGCTGACTCTGTTAGTATATAGTGAACTTGATAGGTTTTCTGAACATTGACTGTAGTTTTCATGCTTGGGAAGAGTGTTGGTCAGCCTTTTGATGAGATGTGCATCACATTTTGCTGCCATTTATTCTGAGTTAGAAGTTCTGTCAGTGGCCAGTTGAGCCCCCTGTGCTGGACAATGATTTTAGTGTTGATATGACCCATAACTACAGTTTAAATGAGAACAGGAAGAAGATGTGGGAACTAACAAGGTGTGTTGGGGTGGAAAGGAAGGGTGATGACAGAGGAGCTGATAAAGCATGAAGAAAATATGCTCCTGTGTGAGCAGGAAGTCCTGCCTTGCTGCAGGCTCTGTCCTATTCAGGATTGGGAAAAGGAGATGGGTGTTGCTGGGGTTGCTTTGAGGTTATGCCTTAGGTTTTTTTGTAAACCAGCAATAACAACAAAAAAAGCTTGCTGGTGTGTTTTTGTTTTTTTTTTTTTTTCTTCTTGAAGATCTGCTTCCAGGGTGGAATTGGGTTAGTCTGGAGGAAGAGCCCTTTGACGTAGTTCAATGGAATACAAAGAATTGAGAATTGATGTCTATCTTGTTTGAAATAATACATGCACAAAAAAATCCTGTTTGGGGAAGAATGATTTTTTTTTTCCTTTTTAAGAATGGAATGTTTTACTTCCTATCTGAGATGAAAATTCAATAATATTTCTGATTTACTACACAGTGATTTCTTTTTATAGCAGTCATCACATGGAGCATTTTAAGCTTTTTTTTTTTAACAGCACATACTGTGGATTTTCTTAATTCTTGGTTTTGAGATAGTTTAACAATATAGAAATACTGTTGACTTGTCAATCAATACCAGACTTGGTAGTCTGACTCTCTTGATTATCTAAGGCTCAGGAGAAATATTATTCTAGGGGGTTGTGGGGTGTTTGGGGAAGAAAAAGATACCAACAGTTGGAGACAGATATTTCCATTTCTTAGGTCACTAGTGATGCCAGTGCCAAACAGAGGTTGGCAAATAGATGTACGAGGATTTTGAAGCTTTTTTTTATTTTTTTCTGCAGTGATGTGAGTTATAATAGCTCAATCATGATTCCTTAAGTTGAGTTTGAAGCATAAGAGATTTCCAAGTGCTACTCTGTACCCACTCTGGGGGGCTTATTTTCTAACTTCTGTTAGTATTAGATCCATTCATTCCAGTGTGGCCGCAGTTAATAGTGAATTATGGTGAAGCAATTATCCTGGAGAGCAAGTACTTACGGTTGGTAGGATGTAAGTGAGAATAATGAGGGATGGAGGAGAGCAATTCTTGCAGTGCTCATGGGTGTCAACCTGTTAGCAGAATGTAATGGTTTCAGGACACTGGGGAAACATTTAGGAAGCCATACAGCTGCTTCAAATAGGAGAATAAGAAAAAAGTCTATTCTGCCCAGCGATTGCTCATTCTGAGTCAGTTTGCATTCAGCCTAACCCACCGGATGGCTAGAATTTGTGTATTAATAAATTATTTTTCTAAATTAATGTATCCTAGTGTTAAAGGCTTGGCTTCAGGACAGTCTTAACAGTATCTGCTCTGACAGTGCTAAGTTGCTTAGCATATCTCGTACTTAAGTGTTAATGGGATTCATGAAGTAAATTTTCATGATTTCGTCTCAACTAGTTTTGTCAATAAAATGTGTCCCCTGATGTTTACTGCTACCCTTGCACTTTAGTTACATTACTTTGTAATGCAGAAATGTCACCAGGGTATGAATCCTGCCAGGTGAAAGATAAAGGTGTTTCCAGTTCCCTTTGCTATGGGGTACCTGCTGCCCACCACACCGGGGGGGTCACCCTGATGCCTTCCTCTTGTACAGACCGTTGGCCACTGGACCCAAGACAAGTTGGAGCAACAGTGATGCCACTTAGGCTACAGGATCTCCTTGGTTTTTGGAGATCCACTCTGAGAGTGGCAGAGCCCCGGGACAGGCTGCCCAGAGAGGCTGTGCAGTCTGCTTCTCTGGGGACATTCAAACCCACCCTTGGACACGATTCTGTGCAACCTGCCCCAGGTGACCCTGCTTTAGCAGGGGGGGACTAGGTGATCTCCAGGGGTCCCTTCCCACCCCGACCGACCATCCTGTGAGTCTGTGAATCTGAGAATGCACATCTGTGTTTGCACATGCACGTGTGTGGGGTAGAATGTATTTTGTCTTGTTAAAAAACATTTCAGCGTAAAATATTCACTTAGTTATTAAACAGCCATGAGTTCACATTAGCTTGCATTTAAGGACAACAATTTTCTCTTGCAGATTCCTGATTTTTTTTCATCTAAATCCATTATTTAAATCAGACGCTACAATCTCATCTTTAATCAGAGAGGCACGTGAGCAACATACAGGAGTATATAGGGTGCTATTGTGAATTTTATGACATGGCTGACCCAAAAGAGAACATTCATTTCTCTGTGCAGTTAGGGCAACACCGAGTCCTGCTCAGTATTTCCAAGGTAGCAGCATCGCTCAGGCAGCACCCTGCCTGCGGCTGGCTCACGTTCCGCTGGCTTGGCCATTGCACACAATGAACTTGCATGAGCTGGCAATATGCAATACAGAGATACCTTAAAAGCCAGCATGATATAAAAAGTAAGAGAGACCATAAGAATTGAAAGTGTTTGGTATATTTGGAAACAAGGCCACTCTTGTTTCAATTTCTGTCTGTAGATTGAATTTAGATATTCATATATGAAAATTGGGAAGCATTTTTATCTTCTAAGCCTACACTGTGAGATGAAAGGTTCTTCTTTAAATAACCATTTGTCCCTGTCCTGCTGCTTTTTAAATAAAAGCAACTCTTTTCAGTTTATTGGTTTTTTTCCCTTCAGTTCCCTCTAACAGAAGATACCTCTTTCACACGACCTACCTGTACAATACCTGTTTGTGGTGAAAGACAGCAGTCTCAAGGCTCGCACATCAATCAGAGATGGGATCCTGTTATGACACACAGCTGTCAGAACATACAGTCTATACATATTAAAATGAAGTCAGCTGCAAAGTGGGACATGTACATACAATATATTACCCCAGAATTAATATTGGTACCCGGCAATATCTAATCACACTGCAACCTACCACATCACTGTATGTTATTGCTTTGTGTGGAGGTCTCCTTTCTGTGTGTTAAATCAAACCAAAACAACAAATAAGCTTAAAATTGATCATTGCTGCTCTGGGAACAGTTGTTTAACTCCTTCAAAGTCTGTTTACATTTGACATTTCTTGAGCAGAGTCCTTTAGAGATAGATATCTTTTTGTAGATCTTCAAACTGAAACTCAAGGCAAATTCAAAAGGCTGCAGCTCTTATCAGGGAACTTTGAAAACAGGATTACTCTGCTTTGGTCTGAAGTTATAGTCCTGCGTTTTTGAATACTTCTAGGTGACTTTTTGGTTTTACATCAATGAGAGCTCTATGCAAGCTTTTTTGAAATTGTACTGGCTTAAATCTATTGCTTCTGCATCACTGTAGTGAACCACACATGGTGGGGCCTTGGCGTCTGTTGGTTCTTCCGTAGTCTCAAAGTTTCGAAGCAATTGAAACGTTCCTGGATTGCAGTTAATATCTCTTTTGGAATGAATGTGGTAATGAATTCATTCTAGAGATGTATTCTGTGGCTGAACCCAGAATGCATGTCACTAGGTTTGTCCTGTTTTAATTTGGGCACTCTGGAGTTCAGCCACTTCTTGTTGCATTAGGATGGAAATAAGGCATTTATTCTCTTACTACTTTTTCTGAAACCTGCTGCTTGGTTTCCAATAAGGGAGTTAGAGAAAATGCTAAGTAAATGCAGACTTAATGGGACTTTCAAGAGCCCTGTAAAGAGCACATTTTCTTACTAATTGCCAGCTTTTCAGGTGCATCTCAGCCACAAATAACTTGGGAACTACAGTAAAACTCCTTGTTTGTCTTTTATTCTGCTACTAACAACAAAATTATTGGCCATTAGCTTGGAATGCAATGTTCTTGCTGTCTCCCATTCCTTCCGCAAAGATGGCAGCGGTCCAGCTGAATTAATTTCCTTGGATTGTCTTTCCATTAACGTGCTCATTCGGCACTGGTGAGGGTCACTGGAACTACTTGTCTTGGACCACGCTGCTGCTCCCTTGCTCTAGAAAACAATCGTGCCTGGGTGATGGAATATGACCTCAGAGACACCAGGCATGGATATCAGGGCACAGCCTGTGCAGAAATGCTGGATCTGGAGCAGAACTCAAACTGTTAAATTCCATTTCCCTGTATAACCAGTATCCCCCCCACCCCTCCAGATGATTCTGAAACTTTAGATATCGATTGTCAATAAAAAGAATGTAAACAGATCTAAACAGATGTCAGTGAAAACAAAATATATGCTTAAAGTGAAAATAGTAAGAACAAATACAAGCCATATAAATCACTGTTATTGCCACAGATTTACATCGGTACATTTGCCACCAGGATTTTACTTTAGTACTGAATAGTTCCTGTCAGTTCAATGGGTTTTCTGATTTACACCTCTGGAGCAGTCAGACATGACTTCCAATTACAGTGTTCCCAATACTGTGAATATATGTCTGTTTTAACAAGGACAGGAGTGTGTGTAAAGCAACGTTCCCAAAAATATTTTACTTTTGTTGTGTCCAAGATGACAACCAGCTCTTGGGGATATTGTGGGCTGTGCCTTAACCGGGCTCTGCTTGCATAGCTAAGCTGCTCTCTTAGCCTTCTTTGGGTTGCTAAGCCTTTAGAGCTTCAGAGCCCAGAAGCTCTTTATGACATTGAAAATATAGATGGGTAATTTCACAAGGAAACTGTGACTTTTGGGAGCTTATCTTGGGCGAAATGTAGCTTATAGTATTTTTTTATCAAAGTGTTCAGAAAGCTAATATTCCAAATCTGTGTTTGATACTGCAAACACAGGGAGAGAAAAGGGGATATCTAATGAAAGAAAAGAATCATAAATAGGGTACTCAGTAACTGTTAATTAGAGAAAAATATTAATTATTAAGACAGCATAGTGTAAATTTGAATATTTTACATATTTCTGTGTAGGGAATTTTGTGCATTGAAGGTTTTTAAAACAGTGAAAATCTCAATATTTTTTAACATTTATTAGAACTTGCAATCCATGGTGGCCAAGTGTCTGGCATAGCTTGATTTTAATAGAATGAGATCTGGAGTGAATTTTGTGGCATTGTTTGTTTCAGAAAAAGATTATAATAGAAGCATTCTTTTTAGGGTTTTTCTGAATTGTTGTAAAAAGGAAATAATAAAAAAATCATTACTTTTAAGTAGAAGAAAACGAATGTTTTGCCTACAGCAAGAAGCATCATGAGGGTGCTTGTTAAATTATTTGCAGCATCTATAGACAATCAAAACACGCTGCAGCTTTCCACACAGTGTTTATTTTGGTCATATATTAAAGAAAAATCACTCTGAGAAAGATCTAAAATATAGGACATATTTGTCAACATCTTTATGCAGATGTAGGGGTACACCACCTCTAGAACAGCTTTCAGAACTGCTGGTCAAGAGGAAAGGATGTTCCTTAACCCTTTGGGGTTTTCTGCAGGTACGTGTGCTGGTATTGGTTTGTGTCAGCTCCTGGCCCCTGAAGCTTTGCATACTTTAATATTTCTTGAATTAAACGTGAATTAAAACTTTGAGATTATGCTGTTTCCTATGTATTGCAAAGAGAACTGCCAGGGGTACTTTGGCACACACGTCTGACGCAGGAGTAGCCCCGCAGCCAGTCCTGCTGCGTGGCGGTGTGTACTTACAGCCTGACCGTGCCGAAGTCTGCTCCGCCGGGTGGGAAATACGGTGCTGTGACTTGGAGGGAGGAAGAAACCCTAGTGAAGAGGGCAGTGGAGCACTCTGCTTCTGCAAGCAGGGCTTGGTATTTGCCCTCCTTTCCCTCCACCTGCTTTGGCCCGAGGGATGGGCTGAGCTGGTCCCCCCACCTGGGGCACGGGCTGTGCTTCCAGCTGCGCGCGGTGCCAGGGCTGGTACAGGGGTGCGGAACACCCTCGCTGGGTTTCAAACGGGTCACACGAAATGTGGCTTTGACACTCTGCCTTGCTTGAGAGGGAAATTCTGTTTAATCCATTTGCCCTGTTGATTTTGGTAGAAGGCAATATTATTGTTTAAGCCTGTCGAACCTCTTCCTTCGTTAGTGGCGCTAACAAAGTAGACGGCCTGCCTCTGGATTCCATCCCGAGCAAATCCACCCGCGCTCTCCAAGAGCTGCCAAGGAGGGAGCGCCGGGTGGGAGTGTGCCGTCTCTTGTGATGATGCCTTCGAAAAAAAAGGTGCCAGGAGGAGAGCTGCACAGGGGGTTAGGAAGAAGGGAGGTGCTTTCTTCCCTGGTAGGGAGCTCTGGGGAGGCAGATACTGCTGTTAAAACACTTGCCTCCTTCCACTGTGCTAGCGAGGGCTTCAGGTGAAATAAGGGGCATCATCTGGGACCCCTAGGCAGCAGAAAGGCTTTGAATAGAAAAGGATGTGTTCTGTGTATGAACATTTTCTAACATCTTTTTGGTTGTTATCATTTCTGTTAAAGCCTTCCAGCCTGGATTTTGCTCATTACTAGGTTTTTTTTTTGCTTTTTGTTTTTCTTTCTAAAACCTTGCTACTTTCATCTGCCCAGGACAAGAGGTCGAATTTTAAACTGAACTGTAGTATCTCTGGTCTTCGTGGTATAAAACTGCTTCCAAAAATTGGTATAAAACTGCAGGACTGTCTCTCCCATTTAAAAAATGTTTCTGCTGGGCTATCTGTCGAATCTTTTCTACAGGATTTTCTCCTGTAGAAAATCGTTATTTCTTCAAATGACATTGAGGGAATGTTGGGTTTGACAGAGCCAAGTACGCTGCCCTGCCTCATTGTTAAAAAGCACCTTGAGAAAAGAAATTGATCAAGGGGAAAGAGAAAAAGTTTTTAAAATGTCTTTTTTATATTTCTTGGAAGCCTGCCTTCATCTTCTCTTCGCCTGTGCACTAGTCATTTGCTCCTTTTAGGATGGCTCTGGTCCTTCCCTGCACAATCTGAATAAAAACTATTGTTCCTGGAAATGATAAAGGTACCTCTTCTGTCTAAAGTAAAGACTGAAAAATTGTAATGCACAATATAAGCTATAAAATATTAATTCACAAGAAATAAGCAGCGTGTTCCCCTGTGAGATTGAGAGATTACTATCAGGTTAAAAAACATGTAGGATAACCAAGGTTTATTTGGGAAGGAAAAGTAGTTAAAAGGATGTTCAGAATGTGCATTGTAGCTGCTGTCTCAACTCTTCACATGGCAGGTGCTTGGAAATGCATTTAGTTTTATAGATGAAATTTATTGATTAGTGAAAACTTGTCACTAAGTCCTAGAGAAGGCATCACTCAAAAACCATGCTGTAGGCTCCAAATGTGTTGGTTGGATCACAAGCAAAACATACAAAAATATTACAACAATTACAAATTCTGGTGTTTGACACTAATGAGAAGCCTTATTTAAGAAAAATGTGTGGGTAGTAATCAGTCATTAGCAGCTATTATGTTTACTAAGTAGCAAGATGATCTCCAGGCTAGCTCTTCATAATCCTATTGTTCCTCTCAATCATACAAAACTGAAATAACAAGGCACACAGAATATTGCCCTTGTAAGTGTCTGCTTCTGAGGTTGGATGCTGAGGAGTATTTTTGAGAATCCAAATCAGGTCTGTAAAAAAAAACAACTGCTGAATCTGAGGCTTTTCTGGAAAATGTAAGACAGACTCTCAGTTGGCTGAGGTGTTTCTGCAAGTTGTCTACAATGTATAAGAAAGGTTAAAGCTCTTGAATAGCTATTATTGTTTTCTGGTAAATTAAAGAATAAAAATCCTGAAGCTTGTTTGTTGAACTATTTTTTCTTTTAAAATATTTTTATTATTAGAGTTTTTTTCATAACAATAGTGAAGTTGGACATCATGAAAAGATGATTTGGGTAAGATGTAGTAACAAAATAAATTGAAAAGATTAAAATTAAGTGTTTTGTCATATTTGTAAAAGAGTTCGTGTTAGCATTCCAGTGTAAACACTTAGAAAAACTGAGGTGAACTTGCAAATGCTTTTGAAGTAACTTTGTTGCCATCCTCTCAAAACACAATTAAGCTCTTTCTTTAGGTGGTTACAGTGATGAGGCTTTAACCACCATTAAGACTGAGTCGCACAAAATGGTTAACAAACAACTGATGAAACATTTTATAGTCTGAAGTGACCATGTAATTGGTCAAGTAGATTATAGTTTGCTCTGTCATTTTTTTTTTCCCTCTGAAGAATTACTTGCTGGAAATAGTAAAGTGAAGAATATTAAATAAAAAATATTTAGGTTAAAATGAACCTAGCTCAGGTACAGCGTGATTGTGGTGGTGGTGACTTCAGGCAGCAATGACAGATCCTGGAATTAGGGTTTGGCTTCAGTCTGTGATATAGTGCAGTATTGTTGGGATCGAGTTGGTCCTCGAGTTAGCCATGATTTGGTCTTCAACAGATTATCTCTGTCAACAGGCAAACCTAATGATAATGCTGTTAATTTAAAAAGATAATCAGGAATAAATGTAGGAATACATGTCCTCCCCTCCAAAACTGATCATCAGACATCTGTATCCACCTTCAGCCCTACAGGTTCTCATTTACAGGCAGTAAATCCAGCCCTGCTGCAGTTCAGATACTTTCAATGTTTTTCTAAAAGGGATTTAATTTCCTCCAACTTTCCCAAACATGTTACATTCTCTCAGTATTCTCTTTTCCGTACTTTATGTAAGCAATTGGGTTGCACTTGATTCATTATAGTGCAGCTTTAGCTTTACAGTGGTGAAATTCAGTTCAGGAAAATTACAGTGAAGTGAAACCAACACTGCAGTAATATGCTTGGGTGTGTTGATCAAAAATGATACGAGCCAGAGAAGCAGAAAGATTTTGGAGAGTAATTATAAATATTACAAAACAGAAGCCTTGGATGCCGAGGTTTCTCAGTGAACTTCAATAATAACCTCATTCTTACTTTTGACATCTTTCATCTTTTTTGCTCAGCCTACTGCATCTGAATAATGAAATAGTGACTCTGACACTGAAGCGCTGATTTACTCTTCTCAACGTTTCACATGCTTTCCTCAATTTTGCATCTGTTTTCTTGCTGGCAGCAACCTCTTCCATCAAAACTGTCAATGTTTTTTAGAGCCATGAATTTAAGAAAAAATAGGGAAAAAATATCCAAAACCTCTGAAGTGAATTTCTTTCCTTCAGAAGCACTTCATATGGTAGTTTTCTATCAAGAAGATGTATAGCAGAGATAGCTGAAAAAGAAGAATGACAATTTGGAAGATCACTAGATAACGATACTTGCTGCCTGCTCTCAGCAAGGTGTCAGGATTGCCAGCTACAAAGCTTTTGGGAAGGGACCATTATGCTGTTTATATTACAAGAGGACAAAAAGTGGGGAAGGGTTAGGACTGAAAAGGGGGCGAAGCTAAATTCCACTTCTAAAATGTACCTGCCAGCAAGCTGATAGGGGGGAGAACATGAACTGATAGTGATCTGAAAGATATATTCTCGCTAGGATAAAATCATGCGCTATGCTAAAAAGTTATCGTTCTTTTCATTGCTGTAAAGAACATATTTGAGGTAGGGTGTCCTACACACGGCCTTAGCCAGGACAGGGGTTTATTTCTGAGTTGCAGTTGTCACAAGCAGCCACAGAGACCACGACAGGAAAATGTGCTGACTGGCCAAGGAGAACATATCTGTTACTGGTAAACTATGCAGCCCCCTTCCATTTCCCTAACTCTGTGCAACTTTGTAAAGTCTCGTAACCTGCGTGCGTATGCCAGATGGAAATAAGAAACAGGAAGGATATTTGGGAAAGTCATAATAGCAATGAAGATCAGAGAGAATTTATGAAATATATATGATTTGAATTTTATAACCTATAAATCCTTAATGATGATATTGTTCTATGCTTCTCAATTTGATAATCTACTATAAATTTTACAGTTCGTTACAATAGAAACTAATTATTCTGTTCCCACATTTGTCTTCAAGCAGAAGATGTGGGAAAATGAAAGCAGGCAGATGCTGTAGTGTCATAAATTTAGAATATTTAAAGTTTTAACAGGAAACTTTCAGTGTGTGGAAGTACACTTCAGTGGGTGTTCTTTTCAATTTCAGTATGTTTCGTACCATTTCTAAGTGATGATACTTAAAAAAAGCTTAAAATAGAGATTTGGAAACAGTTTCCAAATTTCTCAATTCAGGAAGTAATAGTGGTAATCATTTTGTTGCTTGGTTGGTAATGATGGTAAATGGGGATACCAAAGAATTCTTTGGGAAGAGAGGAAAAGGATGATTAGAGCAGATGGGGAGAAAGGAATATGGGCAATGGAAATAGATTTCTCCAGAGAATCAAGTTCATAAATCAGAATGTCAGGCAAATATTAGTGAACTGGTTCACAAGCATTCATTTGCAAACTGTATTTAAAGTTTTGACTTGTGATGAGACGTCAGATTCTTCAGTCCTGTAGTATCTTCGGATCACAGATGACAGCAGCTGTTGTAAGAGACAATGAGTAAGTAAATTGCCTGGAAATGTCACTGTAGTGTCCAGCGTGAAATAGCAGGAGAGGTGAGTGGCATTTTTTGGAATATCCATTTTCATCAGTAGGTATAAATTTCCTGTTGCTGAGACTGGTCCTAATCATACTGTTTCTTAGTCATCATTTCAAAGTTAGGCAGAAAAGAATCACAATTCGCACATTCTTAAGTATATTGGTGTGGATATGTAATATTTTCTGGTTCTGTATTTTCAGGGTGTGCTTATTTCATTTTCAGCTTGGAGCTTAGAGTTGGAAATTTGTTTTTTATGACCTCTGAGATTCTAAAGTAATCATTTTCTCGGTGTAAGGTGAGTTGCCAAGTACACCTTGAATATATATTAATAAATTTGATATAGCTTCTTTTCTACTGTCATAATCAAGAAGGAAATTTCCCTTACTATGACAAGCAAGGTTTTGGTGATCACCTAGGAATTACATCCTTCCTGAAGAAACTAGAGACGATTGGAGATAAAAATACACTTTTCCAAATGTGAAGCATTGTATCCCTGAAAAATTATTGTTGATATCCACATTCAAAACCAAAAGACTCATATTAAAAAGAGCTTCCAATGTAGTATTGAAACCTAAGATGTAAAATATTTATTACAAACTGTGTGCACACAAAATCTCCTGCTCTTACCATGTTTCAAGATTCAGAAAATGGAGAAGAATAAACCAGGCAGAAGTGAGAGGATTCCTATTTGTGAATTATTTTTTGTTTCTTCAGAGAATGACAGTAAATTTTCTGGAATTAAAAGGAAAGAGATTCTTAATTCTTTCTAGTATGTAGACAAATCTGTAGAAGGTGAATGAACCTTGTGTATTTGATGCTTTCTATATCATATGTTGCAAAGAATCTTCAAATTCAGAGTTGAAAATGTATCAGTTAAACTTTTTGGAAATGAAATCTTTTGGACTGTTTAGCCATTATCAGCTTTAGTGCCAGCAAATTTGTTCCCCTTGGTGATTTTAATATTCATAAAATTAACATTAATGACTCTATACCCAGTGAATTTCTATTACTGCTTAGATTCATTACATCTTCTCTAACATATTCAGCTCCTTAGTCATTTTCTCAATCTCATTGATATGGTGTAACATTTTTCCAGTAAATTGAATAGCTACCTAATCCCTCTTTGACCATTTTATAGTAAACTGTGAAGTTTATTTCCAGAAAGCAGATTGTTAACTGTGAAAATCTGTAAATTATTTATCTCCTGGAAACTACTTTAATGCTGATTAAGTTGTCAAGTATATGTTTTTATGACAGTTTTAGTTAAGTTTTTCAAAAGATTTCCAAGTATACGCTTCTACCTCACATACATTTTGAACAAAACCAGGATGGTTAGTTTGTTTCCCAGTTTTTCTTTGCTGGAGTGTAAGAGATGCTGTATGTGTAGGAATAATGTTTCTTATTGACTTCTTATTCCATTCATGGTTGCAAGGGCTTCTTCCTCACCCGATTACATTTGACCCTGGCAAACAATGGTGAAGGTGGGAAGAAAAAGCAATCTGAGGCAAAATGTACACTGTAGTTATTTCTCTGTATGTGGGGTTAAGAAAAGATGAGTGTGCTGCAATAAAAGGTTGATTAGAAGGATACACTGCAGAGGTACCGCAGAATGTTAAAGTATGATTCGTTTTGTTAAGAGGCTACTTGGCTCAGCAAGAGTGAGCTTTGTATTCTTAAAACTTCTAGTCAGGAAATTACCACTTTATTCCAGAGCCGGAAGATTTTTTTTTTTCCCTTAAAAAAGCAGAAAGTAATGGAGGATGGCATATGACCACCTTTTATTGATAGTTTGCATTAACCAGACCTATCCATGCTAACCGTTCCAGGCACGGCTGCGTGCGGTTACTGCAGCTCTCTTGCTCTTGCAGAATGTTCCTCCTCTGTGATAACCTCACATTTCCTTGTGCCACTAAATTAATTTTGCTGCTTTTTGTACAGCTGTACAACAGCTCTTCATATTGGGACAACCGACGGTTGGTACGTGCTAACTTTGCATATACCGTGTCCCATTCCGCAAGTCTGTGCATAGTAAAGTGAAATGTATACATGGGTGTCTGGCATTCTGAATGTTCATTTACTGTGATTGATTACCCCACCTCTGCTACCCTAATTTGTAGACTGGTAGGCTGTAGCCATTCTAATAAATCAGAGGCATGGAACAAACTGTATTCATACTATCAAGTTCACTGAGCTACCAGAACAGATGCAAAAAAAAGTCAGAACATCTACTGGGAATAGTTCATGGTCTGAGCTAAATTCTGATATAGGATTTATTTATAACTCCACCAGAACTATTTTAGCAATTTCATAGTGTAGGCAATTGAATTTCAGTCCCAGTAATTGTTTATTCCTTTGTGCTGTTAAATTTAATACTGTATGTGTAGCCATTGGGTCTGTGTGTGTGGAACCTTTTCCGTGGCAGCCATTCCCAGGAGTGTAGTGGTTTTGTACGTGTCCAATGGCACAGTGGTTGTATGGATAGCAGGTGGGATAAAAATGACTGAAAGGCTACAAAAAGTTAAATAACTCTCACAGGTCCTGAAAATCTTGTTCTTGATGGGAGTCTAAAAAAGTTTTAAATATTTTAGTGAATCGTAGAATTATAACTTAATGGAATTGTGGACATATTTAGAGAACTGTTGAGGAACTAGTGCATATTCAACTACTGCAAGCTTGTTTGCTGTAACAGGGACCTGTGCTTCGCCTATGCTACAGCCTAGTTCCCTCAGAAAATCGTGTCCTTTTTCTTACTTTACACCCCCTTGCCCCAGAATCTCGAAGTCCCTCTCACTGTAAAATGCATTGGGCAAGATGGTATGTAGCAAAAAGAATTAAAAAATAATGCTAAGTGATTGGAAAATTTTCTTATTATTTCTTTATTTGTATGTTAAAGAATACTTTAAAAACAGCAAAAAATTAAGATCAAGTGGAAAATGGCATGAATGAGATGCTACTATTTCCACACAAAACTAGATAACAAACATTCCGCGCCATTTCTGCCAGCAATGAAGGTGTCATTCTTCATTACAGTATATCAGGATATATTTTAAGCAGATTTTTGTGGTGATCTGGAAAACTTCAGATATTGCTGACATTTTCTCTGCTAAAGTGATGTACTGGAACAATTGCCTGTGGGTGTATATAGCAGTATATTTCTTGCCGTCCTCTTCTGGTTTCCTTTTCTAATATGCCTGGAACAGATAGTACTTTTCTTTTTTTATCCACTCTCAGCCATCCTGCCCATGACTTATGTGCAGCTCCATGCACTGATGAGTACGTTCTACATGTTGGTATGTGTATGTGTTTGCCAAACAGTGGGGATGAAGATGTCTCAGCTATTTGTAACTAAAAGCAATTATTTTTACTCTGACTTTGTAACAACTCCAGCTGTGATTGTTTAGATAATATGTAACGTTTAATTTTCTCTTGTACCATCCTATCCATGAAAAGCTTCATGCTTTCTGAGGGAGGAGAGTCTTCATTCATGTTTGGTAAAACAAGCTGGTAAGTGCAAGATAAGTCCCTAACAGTTATGGCATGGTACCCTTTCTAGATATAAATCTGAAACACTTTTTCTTGGAACAGAAGCCATTACTGTTTGCCTCAGTCCCATCTTCTAACCTGCACTTTGAGTACAGTTTGGTTGGTTGTCCTTTTTATACACAAGCAGGTAAATTCTTTCTTTCTACATCTCACATTGCAGTTCATGGTGTCGCTTTTGCCAAGCCCCCTTCTACCAGCATTCGTCTGTGTGCTCATGTGTTAAATCCAGATCTGCTCTGTCCTGCAGCTTGTCCCGTAACACACTTCCAGCCCGGCAGGACGCTGTTGTTGCACGTGGGGAGGAGTAAAAGGCTGAAGTTTCTCTCAGCCATGGATGGTTCCTTACATACCATACCTTAATGCTTGGCTTTGCCATTTAGTTCTTTGTGGAATCCTTTTTGAAGTCATTGAAACTTTTACTGAGGTTGCAACAAACCTCTTAAGAGGAAGCAGGCTTTACTGCCACAAACAGTGAAATAAGTAAGAGCTGTCTGCTTGTCTTCTTTCAGCTAAGAGCATAATAGGATTCTGATTTTGCTGCTGCTATTGAGTACTGAATAGTCAAGAAAAAGGTAGAATATCGTGGACCAGACATCTGCATTAATTAGG
>JAVJGJ010000034.1:19742909-19763845 GCA_035590215.1 Microhierax caerulescens
ACCTTTTAGTCCCCTTTCCCCCTGCCCCTCCTTCAGAATATATAACATTTAAATCCATCCCTCTCTGGTGAATAATTCTATTTTTAACCTGTTTTCAGTACTAATCTCACTTAACCTGGGTTTAGTATGCATTGGGCAGGAACAATGTAATTTAAGAATTATGAGATTTTGCACTGGGAATAGGAAGGCAGTAATTGATTCCTATACATCAGTAAACTATTATTGGTGAAAATATACATCACATAAAAGAACAGTGCAGCAGGTGAAATACAGATTTTGCTTTTCTTGCCAAACATGGCACAAAACTCCAAGCGCAAGAATCAAAACAGTTCACCAGGTTTTATGTTTCCTGCCTGCTTCACCGTTGGGCAAAGTGTATTAGGGTACCCGTGGTGATGGTGAATATTCTGATATAAATGTGTGTGTGGGGGTTATATTGTTGGCTGAATGGTAGGATGGGATCAAAGATCTGGGCAGTCTGGGCTTTGCTTCTACAGTTGATTTGCTGTTTGCTGAATTTGCTTTACAGAAGTCTTAAATTCATGATGACTGTGGTACACAACAAAAAAACATTTTAAAGTCAGGATAGTTTTAAGAGATATATATCAACTATGTCTTCATTTTAAAAGAGAATCTGTTGTATAGCTGAAGAGATGTGTTCAGAGAGGTGTGTAAGAGAGAATAAACCTTCATCTTTGAAGACTAAAACTAAAAGGAGAGTTACAATATGCACTGCCTGTGCTGATGCAGTTGCATTTGTTGTCCCAACAGTTCTTTCTGAACATGCTCCCTTTTGGTGCCAACACAAGCCAACAGATGAACCAAAAGTTACCGAAAGCTTAAATTTACTCATTTGAGGAAAACACTGCAGATGATAGAGGCTTTCAAATAACCACTCATTTGCCTCCCAGGAAAGGTGTGAGTGGTGTATAGTTCCTGGTATTACTTAAGGAGAACAAAAGGAACTGCCAAGTTGAAATGTGGCTAGCTTTTCTTTGAAATATTTTATGTAATTTAATTAAAACCATCATGAAGATAGCTGTCAAGTTGTGAAGTAGCTATACAAATGCATTGAAATATGTATATAAAGCAACCTAACAGAGGGATTATTTCATAGCTCCAGATTTAATCAGTGCATTTCCCCTACAAATATGCATTTGAACATAGAGGAATATTTTGATCTGGCTCTCCTTATGATTCTGCATATACTGGCATTCACTATTTAATCCTGGGTTCAGTTTTACCGGGATGAATTTTGTAAAATGAATATTGAATCTTAAAGACTGAAATCTTTGGCCAAGGCAATTGGCCTGGGTGGGCCAGTTTGATGAGATTTCCAACAAAAGAACGTAAACAGTGCCATGTGCTACTCGGCATGAGTTGTGAACTGAAATAGGTTGCCTTTGGTTGACCCCTGCCAGCAGCTAAGGACTACGCAGCTGCTCACTCACCCCCCTGTTCCCAGCCGAGAACAGAAGAGCTAAAGCAAGAAAACTCCCGTGTCAAGTTAAAGACAGTTTAGTAAGTTAAGGAATGAGGAAGTAAAACCCGAAACCAAGACAAGTGATGCATAGGTAATGGCCACCTCCCACCAGCAGACGATGCCCAGCCAGTCTCTGAGCAACGACTGCTTTGGAACGACTACCCCCCAGTGCTCCCACTGAGCGTGATGTCATACGGCATGGCCGGTCCCTTGGGTCACCTTGGGTCAGCTGTCCTGGCTCTGCCCTCCTGCCTCTTGTCCATCTGTCCAAAATGGATACCTACGTAGTACTCAGAAGCATGCAAACAGCACATGAAAGGAAAAAGTACATTCAGATAGATTCATTCTGTAAGTCCCAGGAAAGATTCTGTCTTGTTTTAAACACAATTTTTATATATATGTGTGTGTATAATATATATATTATATATATATATATATATATTTACCACTTTTGGGAATATGTATTCCTTCCTCAGGAACTAATGGGTCAGTGTTTTGGAAAATTTGTAATTAGTATTTCCCTAAATAACAGATCCACATGAAGACAGAACATTCCATTGAAGTCAAGACAGTATGTAAAATAAATCAGTAAAGGGAATGTGACCTGCTTACTCTGCTCCCATAACTGTCTGGTTCCTTGGCTTTGTCTGTTAGTCCATGGCTGTAGAGAACTGTATTTGGTGTTTTAACTATTTTAGTGCCATATACTCTGTTAGAGATAGATGTTATTTTTCAGTCAGATTGTGGACATTGTTGAGTGTTGGTAAATGGGATTTGTTCTCATTTTAAAACTTGCCAGAAAATGTCATGAAAATGAACTGCAGTCAACAGCATCTAAGTCCAGTTAATTGCAGTTTACTATATTAAAATGGGAGGGTTTGGATTGTACCAATTGTATCTGTAGACAAAACCTAAGCTTTTGATTTTTGTTTGCTAGGTTTTCAAAGGAGCATTTTCTATCAGATAACAAACATTGTGATGTTGACCTTATTTTCACTCACTGCATTATTTTAACTTTCTGATATTTTCCCTCTTTCAAAGAGTCAGCTTTATAAAAATCCAAGCCCTCTCTTCAGTTTCCATTCGCTCTTCACAAATGAACAATAAAGCTGAAGATTTCTTTTCTTCTAAATCTTTGAAACATGAGACAATTAGATTTTCCATGCTAGGAGCAGGTAGCAGGTGACATGTATAATGGTGTTCTGTTTCCTCAAGAGTTTGTTGAAACAGGCATTTTGGATATGCTGAGAAATGAGAACTTTAAGAAGAAATCACTACAGCAAAAAATATGTTATTTTGGCTTTAACTTTCACATTTGGTGGAATTAAGATAAAATAAAATGGCTAGGAATATCTTTATTCATAGAGGGAAATGTGTATATTAACTGAGCAGCAGTATAATTACACACAGATCCTTCCCAGCGAAGGTCTGTTTATTAGCCTCTGAATTAATGTGGTTGTAGAGCTTTAGATTTTTAATAGCTTTTTTTACTCCTGTGAAGAGATGTAGTTTTTATACCAATGTATTTTCATGTTCATGTCTATTAACTAAGGGAAATGTGAATCCTTCACCAGAACTCAGGGTTGAACATAGAGTTCTGTGAGGCATAGGACTTGATAGTCTTCATTTTTCAACATAAATGAAGCCATTTGAACACAAAGCCCCAGCTTTTCATCAAAACACTTGTTAGCATGCAGATCACAAAGTTTAACAAGTCCCTCTGGTTGCTGACAAGGCAACTTCTGGAAGCACCAGACAAGGTTTTGCCTATGCTTTTTATTTATTCCGAGACATCCCTCCCTCACAAATTTTCAGATTTTTTTGAAATTTCACAAAAATTTCTTTACACTTCTTCCTAAACTGACTCCTGTTCCTGAGGAGTCTTTTTGTAATTCACTGGTTACTCTGCAGTCTGAGTTATGCTAGGAGTAAAGCTTGCATTTCTCCATCAAGTAAGAACTCTCATATACACATTTCACGTGACATACACATTTCACATATATACAAAGTAAGGTAAACTTCTCACTTGCTCTGTTTTCTGAAAGTTTTGTAGCAATTTCTTCTTGCTACCCTGAGCTACAATTTAACATAGTGTAATGATAGACCATTGATGTAATCAAGAAGAATTTTCCCTTAACTTGATTGAAAAGTCCATATATTTCCACTCTGCTTTTTCTTTTCTCTGTAGTCTTCTTGGGGAAATTAAAAAGGTTTGGGTTTTTTTGTTTGTTTGTTTGTTTGTTTGTTTTTAACAGACTGTAAAACTAAGAATTTACAAAATTGTTATGCCTTATGTTTTACATGGACAAATTGCTGACCTGCTCAAAAATTGCCTTTGCTAATTCAACAGAATACTTTCTACATTTCAATACTACTATGTATAATGGTGCTTCATGATTTGGTTACAATTTTAGGTTCTAAATTTTTGTGAAAATTTTCACACTACATAGTGAATGCTAGTTACTGGCCTCATCTTAGTATATATCCCTCTGTATTTCAGAGATGAGGAGTTACTTTGAAACCATGTTTGACTTTTATGAAGCATGCTATGGAAACTACAGGAACCACAGATTCTTTTTTTTGTCTTTTTCATTTTTCTTTTTAAATTGCAATATTAGTTTGTTTAATTTGACAAGTTCTGATGACCAGAATGTGATGCTGAAAGGCTTGAATAATAGCTCAGATGATTTTGTCCTTTTGGGAGAGAAATACGCCAGAGACAAGCTGTCCTCTCTGGCAATCTTATTAGAAAGATTGACAAATGAATGGAGCTATTAGAAAACCCGGTTAGAATGTATATCTGAAGAATTATGGCTCTGCCCACAGGCGTGAAAAGCAATGACTCTATTTAGATTTTCAGAATTACGGTTTCTAGAAATGTCGCAGAGGAGTAACGAAGACTCCATCTTCATCGTTCATCACATAATTGGCTGAACTACTGTCAAGGTTCACAAGACTCCTAACGTTGTTGTCATTAGTCTCAAACTTCCAAGACAAAGATAAGATTTTTGCTATGACATATAATCAAAAAGATATTACTTTTTAAAGATAAATATTGCGTTTTATTCTCTAATCTGGATCTAATAAACTAAGATCAAAAGCAAGCTTTTTTTTTGCTTTGTTATGAAATGCTACTTTTGGAACAGAAGTCAAAGCTTATTCTGTTCTTCCAGTACCTCAGTTCTACAAAACTGGACCTTATCAGTTGGTCTTATTTGATGGCTATGCTTTGGAATTATTGATTTCTGATAAGAGTACAAGGTAGTTGCTGTCAAAAGAATCAGCACAATTTGTTTCTAGAGTGCTCTGACTTCCTGGCTCAGTCCTCATGACTTTATGATTGTGTATTTTATGTAGGTCTTCATTATAATTAAATAGAAAAAACCCAATAGATAAGAAGGTTGAATAGATGTTAAATGCCAGTATACTTTTGATTGTTCTGCAGTCTGATAGGATTTTAGGGTGGGGTTTTTTATTGCCATCTTTTTCTCTCTACTGACCTAATACTTATACTGAGCTGTGGTGTTTGGTTTTTTTTTTATTATTAATTCCTATCTTTTTTTCACGAATGGTATTTATTAGTTGGCAAATAACAGATGGAAAAAACCACATATAATGAATTAGTGTGTGAAATCTAAACCCAGGCATGTTCAAACAGGAGACAACATGACTAATTTGATTTAATACTTACGATTGTTTTAGGTTCAATGCATGTGTTTTGTTCTCATAGTATTGAGATTGTCATTACTTTTCCTGATGGTTAACCGATAATAAAGCATATAATTCCACTAAGGTAGTGATGACCAGTATTTAACCGGGGTGGTTCCAGTCCCTTCACATAGAGGCACTGACGAGCATGTCCTAGTCATCATATTATAGGGAGAGCAGGGGTCAGAGGAGGGCGTGCAGCAGAGGGAAGGCTGGCACAAGCCCGAGATCTGCCCCACAGGCCACCTTTGCCCACTTGCTCTGCTGTTGAGAAAACAGCAGGGAACAAGTTGTGGACAGGGAATCTGATCCATGGACAACGGGCTGGTCATTTCTGCGTTAGGGCTCAGCTGCAACTGCAACCATGTTTACAAGCTAATTCCACCTTTTTGATTTTTCTAATGCATCTTCTGTGTCTTTACGGTATAAAATATTAATAGAGATGTAGTTAATAAGTTAATAGTCTGCCAAAAGTTTTAGCTGCGGCTGAATTATTTGTACTGTCTGGTTTTGTGCTCTGGCTTGTTCGTTTGTAGGTTTAGCTTCCAGTATTGCATTTGAGTAGTTTTCTAGGATCTCTGTGTTATGCTATAAGTGAAAGTGAGGTCATGCACCAAATGTGACAGGTAGGTGTCATTCTCTTTTCTGAGTGTTGGTTTGAGCTTTTCTTGCATTATTTGCAAGCTTCTGGAATATAAAAACTATGTAGGGCATGAGGCAGGAACAGGTGATTGTGAAAGTACATAAGCTTAAGCACACTTTGGGCCTACATACCTTCTGTTCAGAAAGAATCAATTATCGTAGTTAATACTGCATCGCTTATCTTTTGTAGCTTATGTAAAAGGACTTTTTTAGTTTCTATTTAACCATCACATATTTGATACTGATTCCATTTTTTTTCTTCTGCTCTGATTATCTGTTTACAGTGTCACACACAATGCATTTTCTAATAGATCAACATCATAATTAATAGGTAAATGATAAGGCTTAATTTTATTCTGAGCCCACAGGGCCTGAATTAAAGAATTTGTGAATAATGCTAACATCTTTCCCATTTTCAAATATGATTTTGTTGATTACTGAAAGAAAATATTGTTGAGGCTAGCAATAGAAAATTTTATAGTTCATGATATAGTTTGTATTTAATCTGTCTGTGTAACTCAATTTTCAAGTACATTGGGTATTCTATACTCTCTGTTCATTGCTTTCATTTTTATGACCAGCTTAACCCTTCTTGCTAACCTAACTGAATTTGTTTTGTACCAGGTACGGATGCTTACAGTATCAGAAAAAACATTTTTATAATTATTCTAATGTAAATATAAAGCTATTATTTTAATTTGGTGTGTTACATACATTCAGTTTGTCAGAGGATAGCTGTCCTAAGTCAAATGTTCACCCAGACAAAGCAAAGCATTTTGAGTGGTACATGACTACAATAAGGAAGTAAAGGACAACTTCAGATTAACGCAGATGTGCAAGTATCCTGCAGCTTTTTTTGAGATTTTGAATAAGTTTTAGTAACAAGATTTATGGAATTCAAACAACTGCTGTTGAATATATTGGTTTAGAAGGGCAGAATGGCAATTAAACTTAGATGATTGTTGATTATAATAGATTTAAGTTGTTATAGCAACTGGAGCTCTCATCTTACCTCTGTGCACAGAAAAGCACATACTAAAGATAAAAAAGGAGAAAAAAAGCCTGATCTTTTCCTTTCCCCCAATACTCTGTAATCATAATTATCATAATTGATATTCAGAATTTTCCCTTTTGCAGTTTCTAGCACTTAAACTTTACTATGCAAATACAATTAATTCTGCAATCATCAGACTTACTTCACTGAAATGATTCTGTTTGTATAGTTAATACTGGATTTCAGTTCTCTTTACAATTTTAACCATTTAAATAAAAAATACGTAATTCTTGCAGTCCTACAATTTATAGGGGGATCAGCTTTTGTTATTTTTTGTTCCTTTTCAAGTGTTAAGGAAACGTAATGCTGTATTCTGTCATATGTTGTTAAAGCTTGGGATATTCTGCTGATCATAAACCATAACAGTGTAATTAGTCAACAGCAGTTAATGGACAAATTGGAGAGGAATATTTTCTGTGTACTCCATGTATTGGATTAAAACGTATTAAAAATGCAAGTCCAAAACTTCTATTCCAATTTATTCCAGCTGATTATATGCACTGGTATGATGTTTTTCACCAATTTCTGGGTGCCTGGGGGAGTCTTTCAGAGAATATCTTAAATCAGCTGGCAACACTTTGAACGCTCTGTGTGTATGACACAACTGAAAGTTAGGAAAACTTGGATTTATTCCCTGTTCCACCCCTGATCTAAGACACTAGGTAAGTTATAGCTGAGGAAGAACTGTGATTCACTGTCCATGGAAACCTTGCATCCAGCAACATATGTGTGACCTCTTTTTCTGCAGCATGGCAGAACACTGCTTCCGGGTTGTCTCAGATTTATTACAAATTCTTGTGACCCATCCAAGATTAGAAGGATACAGTTCCATGTGGAATAAGCAGCGAGTTTTAAATAACATTTTCATAGAGTGATTTTTGACACTACAGAATAGCAATATTTTCCTTCTAAGCCGGTGATCAGAATATGCAGATAGTGGAGTCTAAAGCACAGTCTAAAGAAGTATGTGGACTTCTGCCTTCATTTGGTTCGAAGTGCAGGCACTTTTTCTACTTTGTTTTACAAGTGCAAAAAAGTGTTGTTTTAAACTTACGGGTCAAGGGAAGTTAGTTTTATGTGAATAAAATGAAGATCACTACGAGTTTTGATTTCTTGTGATTCCTGATTATTTGAATATGTTTACCATTTCTAAAAAGAACAATTTACAGGCTAGTTAGAGCTGTTGAGAACTGAAATGTCATTTAATAGTTTTAATCACTCGCTTGTGATCATTTCAAAGGTAGTTTTAAAGAAAATGAACACATGCTGTCCATTAAAAAAGATGAGATTTAAACATATCCAGATAATACCTAATTTCAAGTTGTAGAAATTTAGAGTTTATGTAAAGTGAATGGACTGTTTAGTGGAACCTGGTCTAGCAAAGCTAGGGTGTGCCATTAGAATACCTAGCAGCGGAAAAGGAGCTAAGTCTGACCATTAGAAACCCTTATCTATTAGACTTTCTTATTTAGCTCTAAAAACATGCTCTGGGCTAAAAATTAGACTCAGCAAATCCCAGCATTTGAGGCTTTAAATTACTTTTCAGATGTACACAAAATCCAGGTTTGCTTACACATCCATTACATCTACACCAATAGTTCTTTTTTAGCTCAGTATTTTATGTGCTACAAACTAAGTGTTCTGCAAGTAGATTGAGAATGCTTATAGTCACTAGGTTCGAGCCTATTTTTCTATCCCCTCCAAGTTTGTTTCAGAACTTTTATGGAGCCTTTGAATTACATCTGTGCTAAGTTAAAGTATTTTATTTCCACAGATTTAACTTTATGGTTTCCATTTTTAATAATTTTCATTTTCTTGAAGTATGATATCCTCATTCAAGGCCATCTGCTTCTTTTTCTTCTCTTCTTAAGAGAATATTTCTTGTTTGGGCAGCTTGCCTTCGGCTGACCACAGGGTGAGATAATAGAATTGTCTTGGTGTAATTGGATCCCCAAGCCGAATCCCTCTGTAGTGCAGGTGTGTCTCTTTAGCAGGTGCAGCTTTGTTCAGCTACAAGTACATCATCTGTTTGCAGCCATAATACTATTTTGTAAAGAATCCTTCCAAAACACAATATTGTCTAATCTCAGGGGTGGGAACAAAGCATAATGCAAGGAAAGATTTAGAGCTGTAACGATATGTAGGAAAACAATTTCTGCATTTCAGAGGATTTTGATGTTTCACAGTGAGAGTGGTTGGTTGGAACCCAAATTGCAGAAATTCTCTGGGCAAGAAAGTTCCACACTGGCTACTGGAGGATTGCAGACCTGGGAAATGTGATATTTTGGCAGGCTGACAGTTTGGCTGCTAATGAGCCAAGCTCATAACCTTGCAGGGAGCCATGTAGGTCTCAATAGCTTCTGAGCCAGCAGAGTCCTGTATTCCTCGAGCATGGATCCCTCTGTCAGTTACCAGAGGCAGAATACTGCCACATTCCTATGTTTTCTCAGAGCTATAGGTTTTATGTACCACAAAGCTCCATTTTCTATACCTTCCTTAATCCCAGTTTCTAATCCCATCTCAGGTTACGTCAAACATTTGAATTTATTAGAGTGAGAGATAAAGAAAGACATCTCCTTTGGAAATGAATAGTCACCGGTACAAACTGCCTCTGAAATAAATGAGGTTTCCCATAGTGTAGAATCCACTTACTCACCATCTTTCTAGTATTAAGAGTTAAATACCTAGATGTTGCATTTATAGTTTTCTCATTAAATTATAAATACATTAATTAATCTCAGTCAATCAGCAGACAACACAATAGCTGTCAACACATATATAAAGATGTTATCATATTACAGTAGAATCCACATCTTATACCACAGTTTTAGAGATTTTTCCCTTTTGAGTTCTGGGTCTGCATTCACTTTGCTATTATTTGAGCACTATCTGTATCAGCTTCTGTTGCAGTACTTCTGCACCTCAGCAAGTATTAGTAATTAGGTAAAGCATTTTAAAATGTTATTTGCAGTCTTTGTCCATGAGTAAGATTATGCATACATTTATCATCAATATTGTAATATGCCTTCAATCTTCAAGGCAATAATTGGAACTTCATATGGTCAAACCCTTCCTGTTGAAAGAGCAGAACCACTTTTTGTGTAATTGTCACACTGTCATTCTATAAGCACGGGCTTGGTGGGGTAAGAGAGATGTATAATTCTCACCTAGTTCTGATGTGAGAGTTCAGATACTTTCAGAGCCACTTTCAGTGAGGCATTGCAAGTAACAACTGTACTTGACATTTCACCTAACTGCTTTATTAACACTTTATCAGGCACTTTGGCAACCTTATCAGCATCAAGACATATATGTAGAAGTCCTTAGTTCTTTCACTGTGATCACAAAAAATGTGGTGAATTCTGTTTCACAAAGGAGACCACAATCACCTGGCTGTGTAAGGTAGAAATAGTAACTCTTTTTCTTGTTACTCCTCGATAAACCCCAAGAAAGCATATAACATTGTGGTTTTCAAGTTATTTTGATTCAGAGAGAGTTCTCAGTAGTTCTCACAATTCTCCAGGTTATCTGAGTCTACAGTTACTCCCTGGAGCTTGGAAGGTGTCTGGGACCATGGTTTTCACAAAAGCAAACCCTGAAGAATGTATTCATCTTCAGCTTGAACAAGATGACCACTCTTGATTTGCAGAAGTAGCTTTGAATGTTGTATAGCAGCTTAATTAGCTGCAGAAATGCTGCATTCTGTACGCTACATGGTTTCTTAGCTGATCTAAAATCATGCTGGTTTGTTTTCTTGAGTTTGAGATTAGTCAAAGACAATTCCATCCATTTTCGTATTTATTTGGAAAATCCAATCCTGAGATGTAAATTTCTGTGCTGTTTGAAGGGGTAGTCCACCTTTGCCCCCTGATGTATACTCCTATGTGTTTGTTCAGGCAGTATGCCGTGGCAACTTAGTGAAGGCAGAGGTCACAATTTTCTGTTGGCATTCCTTTTACATTTGCAGATAACATGAATAAAACTATTTTGGGGGAACTAGCTATTTCAATTTTTTGTCTTCTCAAATAAGTTAACTCTTTAAAGATTTTGATTGAAATTAGTGCAGCCATTTTCAAATAATGTACGTTGAAGAGCACGGAAACAGACCATGTATTCCATCTAGGAATTTTGTAAAGAGCTACAAAAGTTTATGGGTGTGTGTGGGTGTGAGACGGGATAAAACAGAAAGAGGGTGCAGTTAACCATAGCTTGTTCTGTAGAAGACATGGAGACCAAAGGAATGGAATTGATTTGGCATTGTTAAATTGGTTTGATATTTTCAAAGTATCATATACGTTCAAAATAATCAAAAATTATAAGCATGCTAACTATAAGTGTGATGGATGTTCAGTAGAGTTCCATTAATTTATTGTTTTAGAATAATATAGGTTGAGTAAACCACTGTAGAGGCTGTAACTGATTTTATTCTGAAACATTGTAAAATTTGGAGAGACCTGATGTATTTCATGTTTTTGAGTATTTGAGAATGAGACATGCTAACTGACTGTTCTTTGTTTTGGGTAGCAAACTAGAAGCAATTAACCTCCAGAAGGTAAATTCCAATAAATATATTCTTACATACTTTGTAAAATAGGGTTTAGTTGTTACAATAGTTGTAAAATAGGCTAGTTGTTATAACTTCTCAGTCAGAACATAATACTCTGTAGTCATTTAGGTATAACATTTTAGAATCAGTCTTTCCATCAAGCAAAAAAATTGATGGAAGTCCACAAAAAATAAATAGCTGGCTTCACACCCTTTCATATCACCTGGAGGAGCAGCTCCCCCTGTCATACACCCTGTATGTTGAGCTGAACTAGCCTGATCCTAATCTCCCTTTACTGAGCAGGAGACTTTCTAACCTGCCAGCTCGGTTTTAGGTACCTAAATTGATTCATGTCACCTGTATCTACTTGTTGTACACAAAGGACAATCTGCTTTAAAGTGTCTGTATGTTCCATTGCAGGAAAGTCTAATCCTGCCATAAAGTTGACAAGAACAACAACAAACAACAAACAAAAACAAACAAACACACAACCCCCCCCCCAAAAAAAAAAAAAGGCATTTCAGGCATTTCTGGCTTCTGGCAGCATGTTTTACAGCAGGGTATATTATACCTGGGCAGAAGCTGGAGGCAAGTATTTTGCTATCTCCCATGCTTGTAGCTAGATGGAGTATTCGTTAGGGAGGTGTGGCCTCTCAGAAACGTGCAGAGGGCTTTCACCTTTTGTTTTGTGATACTTTTCAATTTAGAGTTGGTTATATGTGATCATTATTTAATCCTGTGCAGACTTTCTTTTTCCTTTTCTTCTGTACATTCATGAATTTCTCTTTTCCCACCCTGACGTTATATGTTGTTCTTTATAACAGTGGAGGCCTTTCAAATACTGTCTTAATCTTTTTGTCCACCTGGGGAAGGAAAAATCCTATAAAGTCATAAGTAAAACCAGTGTAGATACATAAATGTCTCTGTGATTTTAATGTATTTTAATAATTCCAGATATCTCAAGCATTTTATTTAAGAATAAAAAAAAAAAAAGAACGTGGTGGGATTACTTTTATAAGGTGAGGACAGTAATGCTGTCACAGTAGGAGGTGAAGGCCCAAAGGATTTAATAGTGCTGAATGTGAGGCAGTGATGTTTTATTTGTTTTTAATGTTTGTACTGTAATTTGTGTAAAAAGAAAGTGTTTCCAACACGCAGGGAAAAAATACAACTTTTTCCATTAAATGCTTCATTATATTAAAAAAAAAAGTAATTGATGGTAAATAAACTTTAGAGAATATCTTTGACAGGATATAATTTATGCTGTTTTCAATGGTAGTCTCTGAAAGCAACACAAATTGTGAACTATTTATTGAACAGGCAGATTTATGGCATTTTTTTTTTCAGTACAACAATTTTGAAAATTTTAAAAGTATTTATCACATCGAGAGCCTGATTCTACAGAGGCTTAAGTGTAGAAATAGCTCATACGGTCAGTTCTAAAATCAGATACTTGGTATAAATGGAAAGCTGACTTTACTAGGCTGAGTGCTCCAATATCAGCCAACCTGCTTGGAATAAGCTTCTGCATTTTGAAATGTTTCAAAAACTTTGCACCTGAAACCATGAATACTTTGGTTTTGTTCTGGTGATGTAATCTGCAAAAATCAGTCTATAGTGTGTAACATTTGCATGTGCAACTGTGGACCTGTAACAAGGAGGTTAGGTAAAGTGATTTGAATGTCTGCTGGTGAAATAAGGCACCGCTAGGTTGGCTAATCTGCAAGGGATCCATGAACTTTAAAAACAGTAGTCTAGCTGGGTTGCAGAGGTGTACTGTAATCAAAGGAAGTGAGATATTTAAGAAAGTGTCTCTTAAAAGATTCTTTCCTAGTATTTATTATCTTACCTATTGTATGTTAAAGATGCCTCTTTGCTATGACATCAGACATAGACTCATTTACCACAGTTAGTCTAACAGCATATTATACCTGGAACAACTTATCAACAGTTAATGAAATAGTCATTGGCAAAGTCCAGCACAGAAGCCATAGATCCTGAATTCATAATTGCATCTTGGCTGCTTAATTGCACACCCCTCAGTAGACCAGGAATCATTTAAGTGTCTGGTTAAAACATTGTTTCCTTTAAAAAGTACTTAAGCATGTGTGTGAGGGCTTGCTGAGCAGAGGGGTAGATGGGATGTTGTGTCTAGGTCTCTCTGACCTTGGTACTCTGTCATAGAAATGCAGTGAAAAAAGAATGCAGTTAAAGTGAAATAGTTCAAGTAATACAAAAGAAGACTCCAAAGCCTTATCTTGCTATATTGGTCCTGCTTTCCAATCTTGCTGCATTGTGGATAAGCAACAGCATCATTAGATAGGCTACCAAAAATCAGTTCAGAATAGTATTTCCAACAAGGGCTTAGGAATAAAACAGAACATTAAAATTTTGAAATCCAGTATTAGAGTATTTTAGTTTGACTCAGTCATGCTTGGCTTATTTTATACACCAAGAAAATTATTGCAAGTGAGATATCAAGACAGTTTTCTTTATTCCATTTAATTATTGCTTGATTAATATTTGGTGCAGGTTTTACAGGAAAAGATATTTTTTTAAAGGCAGTAAAACCTAATTTTGGATATTACAGGTGTTTTATCTCTTATCAGTCAGTAAAATATAATCCTCCTTGTTGGTGTTTTTTTCTGCCTTTTATTGTATCAGTAACGGTCTTTATTCTATATATCTAATATCTACATTGACCAGAGCAGAAATTACTGCAGGCACCCTGCAATTTATAATCCACTCTACCCAGCTCCTCATCAATTATTTTTTTCTGCAAAACGTAGTGCCACTGATAGGTATTTTATCTTAGTGCTGCATTCCCACTGCCTGCGGACTGTTGCTTTGAAGAGTCTTGAAAGCATTGCTATTTAATAGTACTAGCCAGTACATCTGCTCTAAAATTTGTTCCAAAACCATTCTGGTTTTAACAAAGCGCTTTCAGACATAGATACTAAACATATTTTGTTTAGTATCAATTTATTCTGAGGTGAACCTTTCCTAAATTTTTAGTGAGACTATGTGAAAATGTGAGGTTCGACCAAAAAAGTTGGTTCACAATGTGAAAAAAATAATATTTCCCCCTTAAATTACTGTAAGAGAATGTTATGTAATTAAAATATAAACTAAATGCTGTGTGTTTTAAAGAGGACATTGTGACCATTTTTTATGTTAGTGTCTTTCTCTCAGAAAGGTTACTTTCTGGAATTCTTACTCAGTGAGAACTTCCCACTAAGTAAATGGAAGTACACCGGTGGATGGTCATAACCCATATAATAAATGCCTAATCACCCCATTTTTCACAGGAAAAACTACCCTAACAGCTTGCAATAAATTAATATTTTTTTTTTAATGTGGTGACCTATAAATATCTTAAAACCATTGTAAAAGTACACTTTGGGGAAAAAATATTCAATGCTTATGAGATTAATTATATCACAAATATTTGTGAAGTATTGCTTAAATCTCTGTGATTTCTTCATGAAGTTTTTTGAGAGACATGACAGTGTATTTTTCTCTTGGTGTGCTAAAATATCTGGAACTATCTACAGTCATGGATCTATTGGATGATTCTGAATGGAAATAAGGATTTTCAGAGATCATGCTAAGCTGTATAGCTTTCTCGGATCTGCGCAGGTTATGCTAGAATCCTCTTTTCAGCGCTGGGTCTCCATCCATTGGACTGGGTGAGGGAAATGGAATAGGCTTTGGCTGATTACTCGTTTTTTATTTTTCAGAGAGTTAGGAAATCAAGGAACATTACTAGTTCTCACTTACCATCAATCCATTATCTTTGGCTATGACTAATCTAACATCTAATTTAATGTGGTATGGAAACTGGGCAATCAAATATCTTTTATATTAAAACCTATGTATCTCTACTATTTTGGTGGAAACTACAAATTCTGAGGTTTCCTTTTTGACAGACTTGGTTCCTTTCATTCAGGAAAACGTTCTTTGCGTTTTTCCTGTGTCTGCTGCTATCCTGAGTGTGGATTTCTTAAATGTGTATGGCTTAAAACAAAGTTTCCTTAAAAATAAATTTTAAACATGGACAGCAAGTGAACTCATTCCAGTTTATGCACTCTTGAGGTTTGTGTTTATTCTTGAAGATCGTATATTTGGCTAAGAATTGGTAAAAGTGCAGTGCATATGTGATGTCATCAGTTCTGTGTTCCTCTCACAATGGCTGTGTTGTGGACTGTCCAGCTGTGCAGATAGTCCAGTAGTGCTACATGCTGATAAAATCCCACCTTCTTGTGTCACCGCTCCTTTCGTAAGTGGAAACCTTTAGCAGCCTTTGCATCTAAAGACCTTGTTAGCATTTTTTTTTTTTTTCTTTTCCATATCACTGCCAGAGCTTTGTGTATTCTAGCAGCTGTCTTCTCCTGATCACACATTGTTGGTTGTGCTTCAGATAGGAAGCTTACTTTGTTCCAGGTTGCAGACTATATTTGGCAGGTGGCAGTAACATCATGGTTTGTTACCTCACCCACTTCTGCTAAAGCACCTAGAAATCATTTGGGTATTGACCAATGTAGGTGAAGTGGTAGACAAAAGACTATTTTTTCTGTCTAGGGATGTCTCAGCTATTATAATTACTTGACCAGTCTATTTTCTGACTTCTGTGACTTTTGTACCAGCAAAAACTAAAAGGAAATAAATCTTTAGGAGAGATGAGTTTTGAACACTGGATCGGTATTCTCTTGATTATGTGGGTCAGTCCTTCTGTAGATGCAGTATGATCTGTAGCCTCAGTATGAAATGCAGCTTCATTCACCCCTGAACAGCAAATGATGAAATAGTGGCATCCCAGGTTTTTTTTTTCTTTATGGCATTGGGAACTTTTGCAGGGTTGCAAATCTGCACTGGGGCAATTTTATCTATTTCATCTTTCAGACGTAATTATCTCATCAGACGTGCTATAATGCATTTCTGGCTTTGACTAGATTGTCTTGAAGTATAAGAACCAAATTTGGGATCAGCAAAAACTTTTATGGATTTTAAATATTGTTATCATTAGAAGAAGTTAGGTCAGAATAATGTATAAAGGGAAAGGGGTAGGGAGAGGAACAGCAAGAATACAAATGCAGGGATAGAAGAGACTGCTCAAAGAATGTGTAGTGTGGAGTCAGAACATAAGCCAATGTGTGAAGGAAAAATTTCTTTTTTTTTTTTTAGCAGAACTTAATAGCATGTGGTGGTGTTATGGAAAAGAAATAATCTTATAAAAAAAACATGAAAGAAGCCACTTGCAGCAATTGAAGATTTTTTTTATTGCTATCAATAGCCCAGAGATTGTACTATTTCCTGTGAACCATCAGCTTTTGTGACTTTGTTAATTAACAGTCAAAGAGGTGCAGGGGATGCCTGAGTGAACAGGCAACAAATAGGAATTTGTACTGAGTAGAACCAAGTTCTGTTTTGGTTGAAACCATGTTTATTCTTTGTCTATGGAGATGTCTGTGCAACAGTCTGAACACTTTTCTATTTTATCCAGCAGCAGCTGTTGCACTAGCAATAGCAGAACTAAGTGCGACAAGAAAATTCCAGCTTTGGAGTTTGGTTTTGGTTTTATGCCAACTTTGAGGTGCTGTATTGCTTTCTGTGAATCAAATGAGTTAGTTTTGTGTGTGCTCATTTTTGGGAGGATGATTCCTGACTATATGTGTGTGTAAATAATTTCAAGCACCAAAAAATTTTCAGCATGAAAAAATTGAACTACAGTTGTGATTATTAGGGACTACAAACACGGCAGTTCTATGTTAATACACCAGTGTAATTACTCTGTCCTGCTCCTTTCTTTGTGAGCAACTGGTAGGTGGTAAGTAATCTCTTTTTAAGCTATTTTCCCCTCAATATGTCAGAGGAATTATTTGAAATAATTATGAAAGAGACATAGAATATAAATGTCAGAATAGATGTAGATGGGAAAATATTACTACAGAGGGGTTTTGTAATATGTTGGAAATGTCATTTATGGTTCTGTCTTAATGAATAGGTAATTAGCTAGCTGAAATTGGCTCACTTCTTAATGGAATCTTAGTGGATTAACGACATGCCTCATTCATATTATCCTACAGAATTTTTCTGTCGTCTTATAATGAAAAAACTTTTGCAGGATGCCAGTATAAAAAAGGAGGGGCTCTTCTAACATGCAGAGTTTGTTCTTTTCTTTACGGTTAAATGAATGTGGATTCTGTTTTAAATATGCTTAAAATAAATATGTTGGTGATGTTCTTGTACTTCTCTCTGCAGAAGCAACCCAAATTTCTTTGGATAATAATACCTGCATATTTTCGGTATTGTTTTGTTTTTGTTTAATTATACTTTTAATTTTTTTAAAATTGGTTTTTATTCTCCCTTTTTTTGCTTGGCTTATTAGTTTGATTCTTGACATTGCTTAAGAAATTTCACCTTTAGAGGTCGTGCTACCCTGTTGAAAGGGTAACTCCTGTACTGCACAGCTGTGCTTGCCAGAGATCTCTCTCGGGATCTCCAAGCAGGGCTCCATTATTTACTAATGTGGTAGGTGAAGGCACAAACGTGCCATTCTGCTGCTTGTGGTTCTTAGCCACATGTAGTGTATCCAGAAAACTGATTTTTTTCTAATGGACACACGTACTGTTTGGATAACACTGTTGGCTTACAGATGCCAAACCCCTTAGACCTGTCTCGTATCCATTCTATCACTTGGATTGTACTGACAAATTGCATTCCTGAGTTTTCATGTTCAGTTTGGAGTTTGACTTTGGAGCTTATGGCTGATGTATGTGCAATTACATACTTTGAAGTTGTCAATGTTCAGATTGGCAGGGGTAGGTGGTGTGTGATGTTACGTAAAATCAAATATTTCTTGCCTTAAAAGTCTCCTAACATAAACACTGAAGATCATCTCTAGATTTAAATGTTTATTTCCAAGTCTTTGTATTTTGATTCCTATAAAACTTTTAAAATCTCAAATACAGATATTAATTGTTGACCCTCCCTGAAAGTGCTCAAAGAAAACTCAGTTCAGCTCTTTTACTTATATAGGAATATGTTCCTGTAGGAAACTTGTTTATTTCCATAAAAGCTTTTAACATTCAAACTCTACTTTTTTGCCTTTCTTAGTGTGCATCACATCTTTGTTATATATACACTTTACACTTGCTGTTATGTGTTTTCCAAAACCTATTTCTAATTGGGCAGAAAGCTGCCAAGGCATTAAAAATAAAATAAAATAAAATCTGTTTTACATCTAGCTCTGCTGTTTGCCCTAAAGCTATAATTACTTAGGTAATTTTTTTCATTTCACCTGCTTGTAAACTCCTGCATTAGGTTATAGCATACAAACCCCCCTTGTCTGAGGCACTAATTTTCTTGCTTGTGCTACGTTCACATTTATGTGTTACTAGGACATACTGGTAGATTTCAAGAACATAGGTAAGAGGACCTTATGATATGCAGTTATGAATAAAGGCAGCTTATCATGGTTCTGTTTTTTCATTGAACCAGGGATTAGCCTGCTTCCTTAAGACTATATTATGCTATAAGACTATACAGATCAGAATCTAGGTATTAAAGACATACCTTAGTTCTTCTCAATTGATGGTAATTTTTCCTGTTGCAGTTTCAGAGAATCCTAGAACAGTTGGGAGGAAAAAAGAGTAAGTAGCAAAATTTTGTAGTCTGTGTTAACATAAGTAAACATAAGTCTGGTAGTCTTCCTCAAAGAAAAAAACCCAAATACTCTAATTTTCTGAATTGGCACCAAATTGTTATCAGCTACATTTTATCTTTCAGTAGCATTATGTGCTCAGAAAATACAAAGTTTCAGATAAAATAACTTGGATTATAATTTGTTTTCATTTTATTTTATTTACTGTCTAGCAAAGTGTTGTTTGCAGTGAAATTTGGTATCTCAGCTGAACCATTATATTCAGCTGTAATTAGAATAAACTGTCAGTATGAATTACTGTACATTGGTTTTAGAGATCTGTTTGGAGACAATCATTTCTTTACCAAAGCAGAGATAGCAATTTGCTGTCTAACTTTGTACATTTGCAAAATACACTTAGTGTAAAATTAATTGGGTCATTAGAAACCTATTATCTTGCCTCAAAGGAACTGATTTTAAGAGTAAGCATGTTTTCTGTAAAAGGTGACATCTTTGCATTCAAAGCTAGTTGCGATTCATTCTTGGGTTTTATTCTTGCTTGCTTTCTTCATCGAAACAGAGAGGCATATAAACAGGTTACAAGTAATTCTCAGTATTGTGGTATGTGCTAAGGAAGAAAAAGTCATTCTTCAAAGACCAACTTTATTGTTCAATGGCATTCATCGGATAGTGTGCAATAACTTACTTTCTGGGAAAATAGCTTTGTTTCCTCCATTTAAAGAACTTTCCACAAACACAGTAGAATTTTGGTTAATCCTTCAGTGTTCAGAACAATGTAATTAATATTGTATGTGGACATGTTTCATCTTATCAAATACTATTTGTTATTACTATCTCAACTGTAGTTAATTCTTGCAGTCTGTTTAGCTTTGAGGGCTTCCTAGTATTTCACTGATGGTATGTAGTTGATTTTCTTACCTCTCTGGATGATCTGAGCAAATAATTAGGGATTTTAAGCTCTATCTTCGCCTTTCTTTCATTCCACAAAGAAACCCCTTATCTTTGGCTAGGTACAGAACTATAACTTCCTGGGAGTCTCCTGAGAAATGAAACAGAAAAGCCAAAGCCATAGCTACTTGTTATTTAATAGGCTTTATGGCCACTCTTCTCTTGTCAATTGCAAACAGTAATATTTATATATGAGTAGAATCTCTTTTTTTCCCCCTGTATTTGTCTCTTGGTAGGCAAAATCTCTATAGCTAAGGAAAACAAGTTGTATATTCTTACTGTATATTACCTAAGTTTTGCTTTGCACAGTGATCTGTTGAGAGGTATTTTTAAAATATTTGGTGATGATGAGGTAACGTATTACAGGCCAAATGTAAGAAAAGAGTACAGAAGTCTGGCTAATTACACAAGTTAGTGTTCTGGGTCTTTTTAGAATGAACATGGATATACCTGGTTACACCTGAATAGCACATCTAGCCTAAAGTGTTTTTTGTCCTTGCGGTGGTGTCTCCATTCTGAAGTGATCAACCCCTTGTGAGTGTCATAGATTCAATTAGTATTTGATTTCCAATACACATTTAAGCATTGTCTTTACTGGATGATCTGTAATGAAATTTTGAGAAGAAAAAGCAAATCTGAGAAGTTGGGTGGTCTGTTCTTAACTGTGTTTTGTCTCACGTACTGTGTTCTAGGCATTTATCGTAGCCTTTCTGTACTGTTGAATTGCCAAGAGATAAATTGGTCAGTTTATACCTTACCCAAAGATTGACATTTTTATGGTGCCCAGAAGATAGAGTTTTAAAATTCTAGTATTTGAAAAATTGTCTTGACATCTGAGGGAAACGAACCACAGTTCTGTGAAAAAGGAAAACCATGTTATGCTACTGAGGAC
>JAVJGJ010000034.1:19765974-19777896 GCA_035590215.1 Microhierax caerulescens
TAAACTTAATAAACTTCACTTTGGTTTTGCAGACAAGCTGCTGTAAATCCAGTGTGAGCCAACACTGTGGGTTTTGGGTTTGGTGGGGTTTTTTTGGTGTTTCTTTGTTGTTGTTTGTATGTTTGTTTTAAACTGATCTTGGTAAAGGGTCTTAGATATCTGAATTGATTCAGCTAATCTCAGGAGGGCAGAAGACCACTGCAATTTTGCTTTGTCCTTTCAAAACACCCATAGACTTTGCTGACTGGCTTCTGCTCCCAGCTTGCAGTAATTGGTAGCAAACACAAAGCTAATTCCTTTTTTACACAGTATTTTCAGGGGGTTAATGAGTAAGCTGTTAAATACAAAAAAGTAAGCCAATAAGGTGACACCTAGGAGAAAAAAGATCCGTAATTCACATTCTCCATTGCTGCATTTTTGTTGTATGTCTCTTCACCTTGTATAAAGTAATGCCTAACTAAAAGCTGCCTGTAGTAGGTTAACATAGAAGGCAGTGAAGACTGTGTTCTGTGTGTATCATCCACAGCCTTAGAAAGTTCTGCATGTCCATTTATATCAGTAGCTGTTAGGACTTAGAGGGTAAGGAATTTGTAGAAGGGGGAGAACTGAGAAAAATGAGTTACAACAGTAGAATGGATATCTTAGGTGGAGAAAGAGAATGTGATGAAGGGTAACATAAAGAAAAAAAAAAAAAAGTCTTCTAGCTGCAATAAAATAAATTTTCATCCTTCTTACCATAGAGGAGAGCAGATGAAAATATAAATGCAGAGCTCATTTATTGTTTCTTACTCTGATTTTATCCCATTTGTTTTTCCTTTTTATTGACAGCTTCATTTTCAAACTAGGATAATAGCATCATATTCTTTCTCTAATTGTGTATATTTAAGTCTCTTTGTCTTGGGGGCTTTTTGTTAGCATAAAGAAATCCAGCTGAAATGGAGTTTTCTCTTGTATCATCATGGGCAAGCTTTGTAATCTGAAACTAATGTGCTGTTATTACAATGGCTCCCTCACCCCTACTTACCTCCTTACTTGTTTCTGAAAACAATAATAAAAATAATAAAAACACAACAAGAAGATAGTAAGGCTCTGAAGACTTAGGATCTTGAGTGGATCTTGACATTTGTGTCCATTCATTTAGAAGAGTGTGTATGCTATTGCAAAGAAGTAAAGTGAGCCCCTTGGAGAACTCTTAAGGGTGCTATCTCCCACTTGGTTCAGAACCTTCTTTCTAATACATGAAGTTCCCTTTGGATGTTTTACATACAAATACGCTATCGGTTTAAGCATGTGTTTCATGACAACTTTGCACAGTTCTGTATTTCTAGAGTGAATAATCATATTTCACATTCTGGGATGTAATGGGAGCTGGTTAACACAGGGTTAATTTTTCTGCTACAGAGCTGTCTGCATTACATGGAAAAGAAAGAAAGAAGAGGTACTGTTTCTCCATTGTACTTAGCTGGATCGTATTTGGATCAGTTGATTTTGCATGGATATGGGAATTAGCAAGGAAGAGAAAGCAACATTCATACATATTATCTCAAGAGATGAATAAAAAAATATAAGGGTTTGGTTTCCTTTACCTGGCAATAAAGCCAAAGCAGAAATCGGTGCTTGTATTTCCTGTGTTTTCTCATGGTGTTTGGGGGCCTTTCTTTCCTCTTATAGGGATAGTAATATGGTATTAAAAAGAGATAAAATAAGATAAATCTTGCAGAACGTCAATGGAAACTACTCCTTCTGGCCTCTTAAGTGGGTAAACAACCAAAGGCATGGGAACTTTGTTCTCATGTGATGAATGAGCAGTTGTGCAAGGAGCAGGTGGGCACTGCACTTCAACTTTCGAGACTATAGGCACTTGCAGACAAACTATTTTTAAAAATAGAAATAACGCCTTTTAATTTAATGGGGCATCTGAAACTAGAGCTGTAGAATGGAGATAGCTACATGTATATTAGCTGAACAAAAACATTTAAACTGCACACTACCATCTGTTTGTTGTTTTATTTGTGGTGGTTTATACAGCTGTGTGAAAGAGATTTGTTTATTTATGAATTGCAATGCTAACAAATTAATAACATAACAAGCATGCTGCAAAGGTGCTGACCTTTAGAAAGGAAGAGCTGTAAGACAGAGAAGGTTGACTTTATTAGAATCTATTAGATGCTTTCACAACCAGTCCCTGGGGTGGAATTCCAGACAAGCCAGAACTGTGGAGCACCTGACGAGTCATTAAGAAGGTACACCGCATTTCGTAAGAATCGTACAACTGATAGTGAGATCACATGTGTGAATGGTTCTTCTTCACCATTCTGAATTATTTGTGTTGATTTAAGTGAAGTGTTGTTTATTTTTTGTTGTGCAGTAAATATTTCTAACTACTAGTATGACTAGCTAGATGGCTGAAGTTAGGGTGAATTGCCATTTTAAAATGAGTGTACTCTCCCAGAAATATTCTGGAGAGCTTCCCAACTGACTTCACTACAGGTTGTTATTGTCAGCTTCCAGACCTCAGGCTAGTTTTGACACTTTTAGCCTTATAACTTTTATTTTTTAACAGTAGAATGTGCAGATTTAAGGGGGTTTTATGAGTATTTTCCCTTAGTGTATTTGCTGAGTGGAAAAGGGATGAAGGTGTGTAAGAGCTCTTGAGGCTATTTAATAGAAGCCTTAAATACTTGTTTTTGAAGTTTGTGATGATTCGGACTTAAATCTGTCAACTTGACTTAAAATTACTGCTCATGCTGTTTTCTGTTGGAAAAGAACATATTCTAGGTCACTATTAAGTTATCTGTGATGTTCTTTTTTCCTGACATCCTACCAAATCATTTGTCATGTATCCTGTTACAGATGTGTGATTAGTACTTCTAAGAAGAGTTTTGTTTGTCACATTTCTATAGGTTTTTTGGTTTGGTTTTTTTTTTCCCCAATCCTGTTTGTAATGAAGTCTGTGAGAAACTATTAAATAGCTAAGGAATATAGACTTGGATTTTGAGCTTGGCTAAAATCAGTATCTTGTATTTCCATATGGAAATTGCTCTTCAGGACTCCAGCTGAGCTACTGGAAAGCCTCTTCTAGTTCTGTGTGCATTTTATGTGAGGTGAAAGCCTGCTTTTCATTTTAACCATTTGTTTTGGATAGCTGAAATGAAGAGGGGATCATTCAGATATAACATGCCTGAACAAACTTGGCAGTGAAGGAAGTGGAAAAATACTACTGGTAGCTCATTGCTGATGCTATTTGCTTTATCGGTCTGTGTGAGATGTAGCCCTTTGAAGTCTGTAATCTTGCATGCATCTGTCTCTGAAAAGATGACTACATCCTGGAAAGTGACATACCTGTTGAGCAAATAAATATCTTTTGCCACTGAATCAATTAATGGAAGTCATCAGGATGTCTATTTTGTGTGATGGTAATGGATGAAAAAGTTCCCAATGTAAGAGAAAAGGAAAAAAAAAAAAAAAAAGTCTGCATTTTGTTTACCTTACTGAAATAATCGGTGCTTTCAGACTGTAAGGTTCATTTTTAATGTTGTAATGAATATTAATGTACTTGAAATGTCCTAGAAATATTTAAAGGGAAAAAAATTCCACAAGGATTAGTTTATTCATTGTTTTCTGACTCCATAGTATAATTATGTTGACTGACTTTACTAAACAAAAGTCAATGTGCTTAAATTTAGCCAAATTAAGTTCATTGAAAAGTTTATCTGCTTATACCTGTAATTCTTTCATGTCAGTTTAAGACAATTTCAGAGCTGTGGCTTATTAAGCCACAGTGGAGTAGAAAACACTGGTGCAAGATGTATTAGAAGATTATCCATGGGAAATGTAGTGTTTGTTATTCCTTTAATTTTGCAGAGTATTTAGAATGCTTTTCCTTAAAATCTGACACATTAAAAGCTTAACAGCTGTTGTTAAATGTTTTGTAGTCTGTGTAAGGAATCTTTAAAGGAAAGTGTATAAACCCACTAACACTCCTTACACTTGCAGTCAGCAAGGCTTGCAAGAGAAACAGTAAACAAAGCATTAATCCTAAACCACAATTTTCATGAGGAAAGGATCCCACAAACCTATTTGAACCATGTGGCAGTAAGGGAGACAGAGCTACTTCACTTTTTTTTTTTATTGCATAGAAGAGACTTGTTGTAAAAGAGTATTTGTAATTATTATTTTTTTTTAAGTAATTTGAGAGTAAAAAGTAAAAAATGCAAAACAAAAGTTTCTGGCGCAATGTGAGAAAAAGTGCAATCTTGCAGAAAACGTGAGATAAAATTATGAAAGGTGGAAGACTGGAATGAGCCCAAAATAGTATTTTTCTTTATTCAGCCTGGTGTTACTCTCCAAAAGAATTAAAAGATTGACTTTATAGTCACAGCAAATGTGACTTACCTGGTATAGGTTGTGTCAGCTGTACAATGGTATATACACACAGAGATCTGATGGTTCAGGATAATCATACAGTACCCTTCAAAAGAGAACTCTTTGGATTTAAGTCAATGGTAAATATTGTTTTAAGTGAAAGCACACTTCAGGTAAAGATAAGGGTTATAAACTTTCATATGAGGACTATTGCTGGTATCAAGTATTATTGTCAAGAAAAGAATGGCATGAACAGAGAGAAAAGACAGGTTGATTTAACTTCTACTAACTTCTTAGTCACATTAATGTCTAAGTATATTTGCATTCCTTAGTCTTGGATGTTATCTGCAAAAATAGCACTTAGAAGTGCCTATGAATTAGATTTTATGACATGATAATGTCATTGCTGAAAGAAGCAGTTAATATACAACAGTGTCCTGTGAACAAATTGGGAGCAAAACATTCCTGTCTTTCCCTCAGGTATGGGTTGAACTCAAATTTAGAATATAGATGAAGTTATGTAGACTTAAGAGCTTGTTGTTTTTGTTTAGTTTTGTGGTTTTGTTTTGTTTGATGGGGTGTGTGTGTGTTGTGTGTGTTTGGGTTTTGTTTCTTTTTTTAATTGATTCCAAGGTCCTTAAAATACTGTTCAAAAGCAATCTACAATTTCAGCTACCTGTTTTTGTACAACAGATTAAATTCACAAGTGACAGAGATTGTAAATCAAGCAGAATTATAGTAAATGTGTATAATTTATAGCGTGGCAGAAAGGATAGGAAAGATCTTCTAAAACATGAGTTCTTGTAGGCATATGGTAAATTACCTTTTTTTTTAAAATCTAAGTACTTGTTTGTGTTAAAATTTGTAAAAGATGATTAAATCATAATAAAAAGACATTATTGTAATAATATTACAACTGTAATGAGGATATCAAGTGTACATTCAGTGAAAGCAAAACATTTGCCAAAAACAATCTTGATTGAATCCTTTATATAGTAAAAATACCTGCAATAATGAATTTATTCCTCTGCTCTAGATAGTCTTCTATTTTATGAGTCCCAGCTCAAAGGCAAAGTCTTGTCTGATGTAAAAAACCTTTTCCTTGTGCTGCTGATTTATATATATATTTGTATTGCCCTGAGGAAAGGATTGATGACTGACTTATGTAAAACCGAAGTAGAGTCTATATGGTTCCAAAAGTAGATGCTTTATTGTTTATGTCTTTAAAAGGGCAGTGTGTCACTGCTACCTGGGTTTTAGTTACAGTAATGTTACTTTTTTTTCTTCTCCTGGTATGACAGCTATTCTTTTTTCTTTCATTGTTTTGGTTGGGTTTTATTTAAACCAGTAGGAACATTATATTAGTAATTATTTAGTCATCTGCAAAGACAGACCTGCGTATCTTTCATTACCTGGAATTGTCCCTTTTTCTCACTGTTGGTTTAATATTCTTAATGCCATATTAAAGAAAATAAAGTTTAAATGTCTGCCTTAAGCCATGAAACTATTTAAAATGGTCTTTCTGATACAAGCTAAATTGATTAATAGGCAAGTTATAGTCTAGCATCATGCTTTTTTGATTCTTGATATTGAAAACCTGACTACAATAATCAAGCATGATATTTAAAGACTCTTCAGGTTCATAGCTTAAAAACTAAAAGACCTGGACTAACAAACTTTGCCTAGATGGAACAGGGCTTGAAATTTTGCTTATTTGTATTTTGCTTATTTTTTTTATTTGCTTATTTTTGCTTATTTGTAAATAAATTGGTTTGTGGTATGTAAGCGTCTTAGTAGTCAATATTGTGTACACTGAACTAAGGGTCATTGAAGTTACATAGAACTGGAGTCAAAAAATGCTATCAGTGTCCTTGAGTATCACTGGGATTCTGTTTAACCTCAGAATAAATTAGAATTGCTGGTATGGCTTAAGGTCTGTCAATTTACTGTTGTTCACTTATGCTCCTTGCGTTTGGTGTTCAGCTGTGTGTTTTGTGATGGGAATTCAGCACGTAGAAGACCACAGCTCTTGGCAGTCCAGCAGGTTTGAAGGTACCTCTGCTGAGACTGTAGTGCAAATAAGTGCATTGACTTTCCCTGGTCAAGTTCTTTACAGGAGTTCAGCTGTTTGCATTGAAATGCAGTGGTTAAAATATTAAATACAGAGTAAAAAATACTTTATAATATTGATGTTAAAGCTTTTTTTTTTTTCAGATAAGTCATAATGTGAGAAAGAGGGAGGATGATGTCTTTTTCTTGCCTGTGCTATAATTTTAACTGTAGTGTATCTATCTCAACTGTTCTTGATGAAGTGCCTTGCATACAGACCTTAACCTGAAGGAGGTTTTTTGTTTGGGTTTTTGGTGGTTTTTTTTTTCTTCTCTTTTTCTTAAAGATAAAAAAATTAGAAATCTGTTCACTGAAGTTTTGGAATCGTACTTTTCCTTCTGTATTCTCTGCTTACACATATGTTGTAGGAGGATTCTTTTGGCAAATGAAAGAAAAAAGAACTGAAAGTATAGTAGACTCTAAGTGTCTGATCCCAGGAGCTGTGCATCAGATGACTAGCTACTTGCAAAGTCTCATTGCTGAAAGCGAAACTGCAGGTACCCAGCATCTCCACACTCAGACTCTAATTTTGTGATTTTGTTGGAGCCCAGTAGTACTTAGAAAAGTGACATTGCTATTGTGATACAACAATATATAGTGCTCTTCAGTGCAGTTTTTGGTTCAGTATTTTGTGTGATCAGGTGTAAAGCTGCAAAAGCTTGAAGAAAAGCTATCTGGCAAACACTCTCTCACTGAGGATTTTTTTTTCCAAAGCTTTTGTATCTACAGAGAGTTAAATTAGGGTCGATGGAGAATTTAAAGTTAGGAACTAATTAGGGTAGGGTGAAGTAGTAAAATGCTTGGTGAAAGAAATCTTTGAGGACATCAGTGAAGGGCAGAGAAGTCAACTATTTAAAAGAAAGACGTAATCTATTGTAAAAAATATGATGAGAAGACATACTGTGAGAGTCCCACCTACTCATTCTTATCTGAAAAAATAATGTGTTATAATTATGCGTGTCAAGTATATTTGATTATGGTCACTTGCTGCTTGAAAATACTGGCAGAGAAATATCTGTGTAGTGTGATCTGATACTTAATGATAATGACTGAATTAGAGAGAAGCTGTTTTGCTAATAAGTCAAAAAGTGTTCTATAGAAATTAAAGACAAATAGGAAGCCCTTATATTTTATTTGAAACAGAATAATATAGCTAGTATTGTACCTTGCTATTAATTAGTAATCCAGAATTTGGACATCTGGTAGATTCTTTGCACCACTGAAGTCAATGGTAAAAATGCTATTGTCATATTGGGAGAATAATTTCACGCTTTTAATCAATTTTTACCAGAGACGTGGTGCTTTTACCAGTGCTTTTGCATATTTTTTTTTTCCCCTTGAATTAATATATCACACTAGAACATGTTGTCAATGTCAAAGGATACTGTATATCAGCATACACAGTGATACAAAAGGAATTAGCATATTCTCATGAAAGATAATAATGTACTGTTAGGATATCAGTCCTAGTATAGAGACATGTTAATGATGAGTGACAGGAACTAATATTGCACTAGATAGGCAGATGTTATGAATAATATTTTGCTTAGTGAGGGTAGACATTTCTGTGTCTCAGCTGGGACTGCAGGTTTCAGAAGCAGGTCTCAAATAGTTGTTTTTCTTTCTATTGCGTCTTGATTAGTTTGATGTAAACTGAAGATATCTGAGAGAGATGGCATGGACTGTACTAAAGAAACTGAAGATAATCAGTAAATGTAATCTTTCAGCAGTTCATCTCCCAAGTCATATTTTAAGTTATGAAACTTAATAATAATATATTACATAATATAGCTATGGCTGAATTTGTGATATGGATTAAAATCCATCTGTACTCGCATCTGAGCCTGAGTTACATGTGCTTCTTTAACCTCATGTAAATTCAGTAATAAATTGATTTATACTGTGGTAGGTGACTAAAGAGTGACCTGGGAAAGTATTTAACCTAAGTTCTTGGTCCATATGACTGTTTGTTTCCCTTCACTATAGTATTTTTATGGGCTTCTTTCTTCCTTCCTTGTGAAAGGGAAGAAACCATCACAAGGGAATCTCTAATGGAGCCTCTGCCAAATCCTACCATCAAGAGGCCAGTAAGTTGTCTGACTTCTTCCAAGGCTTCCCCCTTGGAGACTTTTTCATATTGGTAGAAAGGGGTTTAAATAATCTTCTGTGGAAAACTAGCTTTTCAATGTCACAGTGTTGCTTATTACTGGTTGGGAAGTGATGATGTGTTAATAGACAACTGGAATTAAAAAAAAAAATTAAAAAAAAAAATCAATCAATCTCAGCAGGAAAGAGAAAATTTTCCTGTTTGCATTATTCTGGCTGCAGCATACTAGAGAAACGCAGGTGTGGGAGAGATAACTGTTACTTTCAATAATGAGTACTTGTGGGAGAAAAGGAGAAACACCAATAGTATCTGCAAGAAAATGTAACAAGAAGTGAACTTTTAGGATAGCCAGGATGACAGAGAGCATGCAGGAGATGCAAAGGCAGTCCACAGAACTGATGAAAAGTAAGCTTTTTTTTCAGTTCTTCTAAGTGAACTGTAAAAAAATGTATTACACCCAGAAAGCTACTGAAAAATCATGTCACTGACATTCTAATGGAGAGAACACATCTTGAAAAGGTGTAGTAATCAGTTACCCCATTTTAGTTTTGTATTTTTTTTTCTATCATATCCTTTGTTTTCTTTAATTTACAACAGTCAATGTTCTCACATCTCTTCTGATGGGAGAGGAACTTAGATAATAAAACCTTGCTAGGAAGTTTATAAACCCCTTTTGGTAGAGTTGTGTGCTTGATGGTAGAAAAAGTGAAGGCAGTGCCACCATTTGTGCATTGCTTTACATATAACAAAATATTAATTAATATTTTGAATATAATAAATAATCTTGCTTTTCTGCCTTTCCACTTTCAAAATTAAAGATGCATTGCATCTGTGATAATCTTGAGAAAAAAGTAATTCTTTTTTTATTAAATACTTTTGCTATTTAAACAAAGGAATGGTTTCAGGGCCAAATATAAACTTTAAATCTGCTTTTTTATGACCAAGCATTACAAATCTAGTAGACAGAGTGCATAAAGAACTCTGTGTTTCAAGTATTCTACCATCTCTTCCTCTGATTATTCAAGTGTAGCTTCATTTTCTATTAACTTATTGTCAAGGAATACATAGCTGTTAACAACTGATGTCTAAGGATGCCATCAGTCCAGTGACTTGATGGTGTCAGTAAAATTTGTACAAGGCATGAGCTCAGATCTCAGAAACTACTGTACAGCCTCAGACTAAATAATCTAATTTTATCTGAGATAGTAAAACAAGAACAGTTAGGGAACCTTGCCTAAGAATAAGTAAAATGCTGAAGAAATTTTGTTTTCTAGAGTTAAAAATCTGGACATAAGCAAAGACTACCTCTTAGCTCTGAAAGTTCATTCCATAGGATTCTTACTGACTGGTTCTTATTAACTGTCGTGGCAGAACTGGGTATAAGGGGTTTCTCAAGACCTTGGCAACTCCTGCTGTGTTGTGTTTTTTTGCCTACAGCTAAGTTTGTTGCTCATGCCAAACATAAAATACAGACTGAATGTGCTTTTAGAATAAAAAAGAAACAAGAAACCAGAATATATAGTCTCCTAAGGCTTTCTCAATGAACAGGAATCTAAACATAATGCTTTTTCTTTAAATGATTACTCTTTCTCACACAAAGTATTAAAACTAAAGTATTAAACTCCCTCTTTGAGAGCTCATAATGTGGAATTCCAGTGAGCCCCAGACGTTTTGTGACCTCAGAAAGCATTTGCTCTTCTTTTTGTAAAGAAAGTTATTTAAACTTAGAACGAGCACTCTCATACATGTCTGCATACAAGTCAAAATAAATCATTGATTAGATGAATTTTGATCTAGGGCTAACAAAAAAATTTCATTTTAAATTAAAATCTTTAGTTCTTTAGATGAAATAACTTTAGTCCTTTAGGTGAAACTAGATGAACAAGAAATAGCCAACAGCCATGACAGAAATATTCGAGTTTTTTATATCTAGGAAGAACTTCTTACCAGTTCCTTGATTCCATTTAGCTTCAGGTTTAGCAGAATAGATTGTTAAAATTTACTGTTTATCTCTGCTTCTAGAAGGTCAGTAGGTAAGGCTAAGTATGGTTAAAATAAAGGATACTGTATTTGAATCATAGGTGAGGAAACCACTAAGTGTAACTGAATTCAGAAACATGACCTGAGCTTTGTCTTTGAATTACATTGTCATAAATCCAAAGAGAAAGAAAAACCCAGCCTTCTGAGGTATGATTACTTAAGCATTTTGCCAGAAGAAAAGTATAAATATTATAAAACTGAAAATGCAAATTTTGAAGAAATAGAACATCTGGTGCCAATTGCTTGTAATTATTTTGCAAATGAAGTTTTTCCCAGTGGCATTATATTGTTTTAGTTTATTTCCTAATATTTGACAAAAATGCAAACACATAATGCATGCCAGCATTTACACTGTTAAGTTAGCTTTTGCCATTATTTGGCAGGTTACTTATCAATGAATGTCTTATTGAAACTTATGTAGACATTCCTAGGCTACTCTTGTTGGAACAGACATACAAAGGAACAACATGCATTTGTACTTGTGCCAATGGCACAGCAAAAAGCAGCAGAGGTGCTGGAGTTAAAATGTAAACATCCAGTTTGGAAGTTAGGTCTTTGAAATGTTTTTGGGGCCAGACAGAAAGGTGGAGTTGCAGCACTTGAAGATGCAGCTGAGGAAATTAATATGTTCTCTGGAAAATCAGTCGTCTTCATTAAGAAGTTGAGCAATTTTTGAAATAAAGGAGTAGGCAGAGGAATAGTAATCAAAATTGAATTAAATTGCTGGCATTAAAATTAAATACAGACAAAAGACCAAGGAAAAGTTGCTATACGAGAAAGAACACATTACTAAAGTTGCTACACACTTTGAATGAAGTAAATATGTATTTAAACAAGTAAGTCTAAGAAAAGCTATTGGAAAACTTAGATTTAAATGAGCTTCTGAACATAGTATACATGTGAGAAACCAGCATGCTAGAAGGAAGAGAATGATGAAGTATTGCAATACTAAGACACCAAATGTAAGGGAAACACTGAGTAGACTGCTGATGGAAAGACCAAAGTTGAATGCAAATGGAAACTAAGGAAAGTCAGATATGTAAGTGTGTTAGTAACATAAACTTTTTGACATTTCAGGAGAAAGTATTTGTCTGTGATACAGCTATGAAACAGGACAGCAATAGTGAGTTCAGTGCGTTAAGGGAACTCAGCCTGTGAGAGAAAGAATCTCAATAATAATAATAAGGTTCAATTAGGTAAGACAAGAAATGTCATGGGAGGCACAGTGCACAGATTAAATTTTCAGATTTCCTAACTACCTACTTCATATGGCATAGTTTGGTAACCCCTAGGAGATACAA
>JAVJGJ010000034.1:19777918-19798135 GCA_035590215.1 Microhierax caerulescens
GACAAGAAATGCTGCAAAATGAGCCACTTCTTACACTGAATCAAGTGGTTTTTTTTTTAAAGCAGCACATATCTAGTTTTAGAAAAGAGAAATACATATAAATGAGAAGTCCTGCTAAAAAGAGAATTGAGAAGCAGCCAATAGGCTGAAAGTTTGCAGCTGTTGAATAGAATATTTTAAATACCATAATTGATAAATTTAGGGTAATTGCATTATAATGTACTGAAAAAAAGACTGTAGGAAGTGTGCTTAAAAAAAAAATCCATCATGATTTTGTGGGATAAGGAGGTCTACAGAAGTAAGAAGGTTTCCCTCCAGGAATTGGAGTATCATCTAAAGGGTAATACAAAAGGATATAAGCAAGATTACAGAGCAGCAGAGCTAAAAGAGATAAACAACTTTCAAAGACCTTGCATAATTATGATCAATACTTTTTTTCAAAATATCAGAAAGGGAAAAATTACCAGAGAGCTGCAAAGCCATTGTAGATAGCCAGTCATAGAGATGATCGAGGTACAAAATGGCATGAACCTTAGGTCTTGCCAGAAAGTTAGGCTTTTGCATGTGTATTTACTAATGAAGAGCTCAAAGTTCTTTCAGTGGTGGAAGTCTTCTTTTAAGGGGAAATGTTATGGGTAATAACTCAAATTCAGGTATTAATAGAAAAAAAAAATAATTGGCAGGACCAGATGGCATTAACTTTAGTTCTAAACCATTTAAACTTTGAAAAATCTGTAGTCTGCAGTCTTTCCTTTCAGACATTCTTCGGCATGAGTAAACCAGAAAGTAATAAATGTGCCCCAGTCTTTTAAAAGGAAGTTTGGAAATACTTACAAAATTGCTATTTGTAATTGTATGCACAGTTATGAAAAGTAAAACTGATTGTATTGAGAAGATTGGCATAGTGTAGTAAAGGGAAGCCATGCCTAGCAAATCATCAAAGGAGTGAAATTGTAGGTGAACTGCAGGACATATCTTGTCTCACATTGTATATTTTTTTCAAAGCTATTCCACCAAGTTAAAGACTGTAAGCTGCCTTGAGACAACAGGAAAGTTTTCATATGAATAAACAACTGGGTTAAAAATTACAGCACTTGATGTGTAATATGGGAAGTCAGTTGTTGTGGTTTAACCCCAGCCAGCAACTAAGTACCATGCAGCTGCCCACCCACTCCCCCCTACCACGCCCACACCCCAGTGGGATGGGGAGGAGAATCAAAAAGATATTAAACCCTTTAGTTGAGATCTAATAATGAAATATATAATAATAATAATACCTGTAATTAAAAGTGAGACAACAAAAAGAGAGAAAGAAATAAACCCCATGAAAATCAAGTGATGCACAATACTATTGCTCACCACCCACTGACCGATGCCAGACCAGTCCCTGAGCAGTGGCTGGCCACTCACAGCCCACTCCCTCCAGTTTATATACTCAGCATGATGTTCTGTGGTATGGAATATCCCTTTGGCTAGTTTGGGTCAGCTGTCTTGGCCATGCTCCCTCCCAGCATCTTGTGCACCTGCTCATTGGCAGAGCATGGGAAAATTGAGAAGCCCTTGATTTTGGATAAGCACTACTTAACAACAACTAAAATATCAGTACATTATCAACATTATTCTCATACTTAATGAAAAAAAACAACACCCAAACAAAAAAAAAAAACAACACCCAAACAAACAAACCAAAAAAACCAACCAAAACCCACAGCAGTGTACCAGATACTAGGAAGAAAGTTAACTTTGTCCCAACCAAAAAAGGACACAGGTTTAAAACTTGGCCATTGATTTTCATTGGTCTGTTTCTTTTTTGGTGAAGTTGTATTAATACAAAAGCTTGACATATTCTTGATTTAGTTTTCTTTGAAATGGAAAGACTTTGAACATTGCAGCTGTCTTTACAAGATGGGAAAAACACTGCTTAAGAATTGTAACTTCTTGCTAATCAACTTCCTGAAGTCCTACTGAAGAATTCAGTGATTAGAAGATTCAGCAAGTGAGTGTGTAAACCCTGTCCAACAATTTCAAGTTGTTTCCTATCTATTCAGTCACCTGAGTCTTCTTACAAGAGTAAAAGTCTGTTGGCCAGCTTATAACTGTATCGGACTCGTGTTGTTGGCTTTTTTTTCTCCTGTTTTTTCGCAACATCTTGCCATCAGTATTTATAAGGAAACACAATACTATGTTTCAAGAAAATTGACAAACGTGGGGGAATTCTGTATGAGTTTCAAAGCTGTATCTCTCTTTTCCACCCTAGATTATGCAGTGAAACCTTCAGGCACTTCCAAAGATGAACAAATGTGTTAAATGAATACACTGAGTAGCAAGACCTTGTTTTTAATATAAAAACTAGATTGCATTAGGTGCAGCTGTCTACAGCTTCTGTAAGTTAGACCTGTGAGACTACATAGTTTTAAAACTTTATGGGTTTGTTTTTCAGCTTTAAAGCAGATTACACCAACACAGAAAAAGTGTGTAAGCAATATCATATACATTATCCTAAGGGCAGATTATAACCATTTGAATGTACCGACTGCAAAGCAAATCCATCAAATATTCAAAGGAAGATGCTAGCAAGAAATGTGATATATATAATGAGGCTTGTGAATGAAAAACTTCCGTAGTATTTTGGTCAGAGTAATGATTTTTATTATTTAAATAGTTAAATTGATGCAATCTCTATTGTGCATAGTTAGGCTACAATTAAAAAAAAAAAATTGTCTTCATACTGATATAATGCATGTCCTGAAGGAGACTATTTCAGTCAGTCACTGTGTAGTCACAGTAATTATGGACAAGGCAACAGGAACAAAATGCTCTCTAATGACCCTTCTTTCTTACCTCTCCAGAAGTTCAGTAAATAAGAGTTTGTGGATGAAATAAACATGTGTACACATATTCTTTCAAAATATGAAAGGAGCAATGAATTTAGATTTCTGGTCAGCAAGAAAAATTTGCACTTCAGTGCTGCTAAACAATGTTCAGTTTGAACTGAGTGCTTGCTGAGTAACGGTCATGTTTAATATGGCCTGAATGGAATTTTTTTTTTTTTTTACTTTATAATCATATTTAAAATTTTAGTGTTGCATTTCTCTTTACTACTATTGTTACTGTTGACAGAAGTAGTCCTCATATTTTTGAATAGAACTTAATACTATAGTGAACAGTGTTTTGCAAGATAGACGAAGTTTTGGTGAATCCACTATCACGCCATTGTGAATCTCTCCCTACCAAATAGCACCAACAAAAATAGGCTTGTGACAATTTTAACATAATGTACAATTACTATAATGCTGGTATAACTAAAGCTTCTCTCTGCTAAGGCTAGTAAAAGCAACAGAAATTTATTATATTGACAAAAAATACAGTAAATTTGCATCCAATGTAAATGAGTTATCTGAGAATATATCTGTAAATAAGATATATGAGTAAATATCAGGTCTGTAGAAAGAACACTTTATGTTTCTTAAAAAAGCAAAAGCTGCTATTAGTACATTTTATTATTTTTTAAAGCCCACCCTGATGAAACAAAATGCTTATAGAAGCCAGAACTCCTATAGGCCTTGGGCATAGGCACTGTGAGAAAATTAACAAAAAAAAAAAGCAAGCCTCTGGGTTCTGATCTTTGTACAGGGACTGTTTCTGTTCTTATTTTTACAATGCCTCCTAAAGTGGGGATATATCCTACAGGCAGTAGCGTTGCATGTAACAAATAATGATGTTGGAAGCCAAGCGTTTATTCAAATTTTACTGTAAACAGCTGCAAATAAAAAAAAAAATCTATTATGTGCCAGCTATCTTCAGAAAGGTTCTCTGTGTGTGTGGGGTGTCTGTGTGTTTATGCATACTAATCAAGGACAAGCAAAAATAGTAACAACTGGATTTTGAGTTTAGAAATGGCTCATACTTTCCTTCCATCAATTTTTCCCCAATACTGTGATGACAAAGTGCCATCTTTGCATCTTCAACAGTAGCAGAGGCAAAAATCAATGGAATTTTTCTGAGTTTGCAAATCTTTCTTCAAAGTGTTGTGTAAATATCGGTGTTTGCCACAAACAATATGTGAGCTGGAAGTGGAAGAATGGCACAGTAAAAACTACAGTCTTTTACTTTTTACAGTATTTTGGTGCATGTCCAAAGTGTTTGGTGCTAATGTCTCGCTGAGTCTGAAATTTCCATTCTCATAACTATCTTGCACAAAATAGTGTTGCCCTGCCTGCTGCACTGAAAAGTCTGTAACCTGTTTGGGTGGGCGGCATTTATTTTCAGAGACCAGAACTTTATATTGCCACTAGCACATGGTTTGGAAAGCAATAGTGGCACATAGAAAACTGTACACATGCTAGCCTTTATGGAATTCTCATTAGTATTACAATTCTTACTTCACATAATAGGAAATATTAGCTTGGAAAGGACAAAAATTGTTGATAAATTCAAACAATACACATGAAAAGGTGTCTGTTTCAAAAAGCAAAATTTTTTTTTAAAAAAATCATTATGCCCATTTTTTGTATTTTTTTGTTAATACTTTTCCTTGTATAATATTGGCATTGGAATATTTTAAAATAGTCTTAAGACTGTTTTCATAACTTTCCCTTAAGCTCCCTTACAGGTGATTCTAAGGGTATATCTAGCAAAGGCTATTTCTCTAGTTGTAGCGTATTCTGTTAGCCTCAACTTTGACAATCTGGGGCTTACCCAAGGCTCCTCTTGCCTTCAGGGTATGTATTAGCTTACATAGTTAATAGCTTACGAGAGAGCTCAGAAACAAGAACTTAAATTCTTAGATACTGGCCAAACTGCCACCTTTTTTAAGTGAGAAAAAAAATTAAACTTCGGTTCTGCTGAAGAGAAAAGGAAGATTTTAGCTGTAGGACTAAACAAGCTTGTGCCCAATACTTTATATAACCACAGTACTTGCTGTAAATGTTTCTCTGTTTGTGTTGCCTTAAAATTTTCACTGATTCCCCTGATGTCAGTATATTTAATGAGTTGTAAATCAGTGCCAAATTTACCTTCTACCTGAAGCACTAAACCAACAAAAGCAATGCAATTCTGAATTCACTAAATCTTAATGTTGTTTTAAAATAGTTTTTAATGGGGTTAATTTCTTTAGGTTTTTCTTTCTCTCGGGGTACTATAACTTGATTAATATGGTTTCCTTTCATTTTGACATTGTAACACGGTCTCATTAGGCCTGCAATGAAATTGAATTGCCGTCATAATATCACATCATAAAGGCATATTAACAAAATCTCTATAGACTTCTGTCGGAATCATTTTTCCATCATAACCTTAATGTCATTGAAGAAGGCTCTTCCTGAGTGTAGGAAGAAAGCATAGGAAGAAACAAACTGGCTCTGGGACTTTCATTTTGAAGACCTAGATTTGTCTTATACTGCTTGCCAGTTACAGCAAAGCAACTGGTCTAAATTTTACAAATAAGAACTGTGTAGTGTCTCAGTTATAACTCTGGCCAATTCTATTGCTTATTGGTTTTGAGATATATGTGTTCATCTCTCAGAAGTCTTATTAGCTAGTTATATTCACTGTTTGGTAGAATGCTCTTCATAGCCTCTACTCTCCTTACTTAGCCAAGCAAGATCAGTTTTATCCATTTATAAAACGACAAGATATCGCTGACATCTTTTGGTGGCACGTGGGAGTTGTCAAACTTCCAGCTGTCTTTTGATCCTTCCTTGTCTTATCCATAAGATGGATTTTAATCTTCTTCACTGATTTACAGTCTTTAAATCTGATTGGTTGGCTGCATTTTATGAAGCTGAACATTTTATACAGCTGAAATAAAACGGTTTTGCCAGGTGATAACATGGCAGAATTTAAAACTTGGGGAACTGGTTTTGAAGGTTTTTTGAGACTATTGCTAAAGTTTATTTTCTGGGCTAAGCTACTGTGTTTTCTTTATCCTTGCTTGTTTTAACAGTGTCTAGGTGGGTCAGTCAAGGAATAAAACTCAGACAGTAGGCAGTGCATAAAGTTAAGCACATATATTAAGTCTTATCAATAAACATAACGTATTTTAATGCAAATGAAAATGAGTGCTTCAGTAAAGAACAGATAATTTATAAAAAATCTAAATGGTTAGGTTAATTTTATAAAACTGTGATGTTTCTTCTACCATATTCTACCCTTTCCAGCTGCTTTGATAAATAAGTGTTTTGAAGCAGGTCAGCTGTAACATCAAAATATGTGATCTAGATACAATCTTTTCCAGCCATCCCAGAGATAGGAAAGAAGATGTGTTAGAAAAGGTTCAGGTTATGCTCAAAATAAAACAGGGGTTTAACTGAAAGATGGAATCCTTGATTCAACCTATTCATCCTAAAATATTCCTTCACACAGGAAGAAAGGTAGAAAAAAAAAGGATTACTATGAGTAGTAAATGTGTCTCACATTTGGTGGAAGCTGCCTGTCTCAAAAAAAGCAAGGATCATTTAGGGACACTGTCACACTCCTCATGTGCAGTGGGCACAGAAAAGTCTACATGTACACAAAGTACATGTAGTAAGCTTGGGCATCTGTGCATGAGCAGTGAAATTGTGGGATACATATCTGGTGTTGGAGTTCTTATGTATTCCTTACTTTCTCCTAATTTGAGTCAATGAGCCTATACCTCCTACAAGGCTGTAACATCTCTTGCAAGTTCTATATTCTTTTGATTAAAACTTTTTAATTGCATTATTTTATTTGGCTTAGTATTTTGCTAGTTAGTAAGTTTTTCTATTGCCCCATCACTGAACAGTTGCAGTTCATGCTGCAAAATACAGATGCTTTGGAAGAGTGCAGGCAGCAAAACACAGTTTTGCAAATTGAACTATCTTGAAGACATTTGCATGATTAAGTCCCCAACTATCCTGGAATGATTAGATCTGCCAAAGTCACTTGCTTAAAGCATTCAGCCAGTTTAATCAGTCTGAAAAGGCTTAATTTATTTCCAAATGTTTAATGTGGTTATTGGTTTAAGTAATAAACAAAACAAACAAAAAAAAACCCAAACCCACAACAACAACCAACCAAAAAGATGTGGGTGGTGTGTCACATTATGTAACAAATCCTACTGATATTTCATGGCATATTCTATCACAGAATGAGAAGTATATGTTTGTTTTGTTGGGTTTTGGTTTTTTTTTTTCATATTGGCAACTGTGTATTCTGTGAAAGTAAAATATGTAACAAAAGCAACACCTCCTTAAATCAGGCCCTACTCCCCTTCCAGCCTGTATGATCACAGCCTGAACTTTCACAGCTCCTGAATCACTGAAGTACATATTCACTACAGAGCTACAAAGCAATGAGAAATGGCGTGACAAGCAATTCTCTTTCTCACTTTCTTTCTCTCCTGAGTATTTTTCCCAGTTCTTTTAAATTAGAAGGAAAATTAATTTAGGTGGTACTAAAACTGTTTATAAGGAGCATTGAAAATCAGGAAAATATCTAATTATAGTGCTTTTTGTTGCCATTTGAAATACAGCACAAAAGCAGTCTGCACTTTTTCAGAGGGCATCCTTTATGAAGATGTTATTAATCTAAGGAACAATAGCATCATTTATTAACTTTGGCTGTGTCATCATACTAGGCTTTTGTGTTTTGAAAGTATCACTAAAACGGTAACTGACTGATACATGCAGCACCCCTATGAGATAGGTAAATATTATTAAAACTGCTGAAATGTGTATCCACAAACAATTGTTTGATGAAAGAGTGCCTGGTATAATTCAGAACACTTACTCAGATGACTGGGAAGATACTTCTCAGGTTCACATTGAGAAACCAGGAGTGACAGAGGTCAGGAGTTTGCCTAGTGTCAAAGAGAAAGCCACTGTAAGAAATCAGCTCTAAGCCATGGTCTTTATTGCAGCAGTTTATTTTTAAACACACTGCACTTCCTTCTACAAGGACACCATAGGAAAATTACAACAGGCCTTTTGTGCAGCCCAACATGGTGATTGGGTTTTGCTTGTTGTGGTGCATGTGCCTTTTTAGTAAATAGATCTTATAGGTTTCTTCTTACTGAAAATTTCTTTTTTTTTTTTTTTTGTTTTGGTTTTGGTTTTGGATTGTTGGTTTTTTTTTCAGCACAGCAGAAGGAAATAATTACCTCAACCCAGATTCCCAAATCAAGCAGTTTCATGTCTGTCTTGCACACAAGGTGTCACTACTGTTTTGCATAGTGTAGTGCTCCCCTGAGCTGCTGATGGTGCACTGGATGCTGCTCCTGGGTGCAGTAAAAGCTTGGTCCCACCCTACCTTGCAATGACTAGAGTGATATGGGGCACCCAGTTTGTCACTGATTCTGATGAATGTACCTGGACTTCCTGCTGACTTCTTCATTTCTGTGTATTGAATTTCACAAGTACAACTTGGTAAATTGTTGAGATTGTATTTAGTCTTTCACCTAAATGACTTCTTTAAGGTCATTTTCTTGGGAAGTTCAGAGTGAATATGGCATTCGTGAAGTGTAACAGGCTAGTTTGTGGAAGGATGGATACTGCTGCAGCCGTGGAACTCTTGTTCCTAAGTGTGGCAGCATCTATGGTATGAGAAATCAAGTGAAAAAAACCAACCTTCAATAATGGCTTTCTAGAACATTTCAGGATAATTCTTAAATTATTACAGTGCCAGGTAAGTAGACTATAAATATGTTCCTTACTTAATCTGTATAGCCCTTGTGTGTTCAAGTGCTTGAAGTACTTTGGGCACCATAATGTACCAGTGTAAATTTAAAAGGTACTTCTCGGTTCGCAGTGTCCAGTGCACTTACTTAAGTCATTTGGAAAATAAACTGATAATTTTGGGTTTTAGTCCCGGGACCGGTATAGTGCTTTCAGGCCTCTGACAGGACAAAAATTGCTAAATGAGCTTCAGAATTTGCAGTAGTTTGGGAAAGAATAAGATGCGTCTTAGAGGGGGGAGGTAAAAAGTACTCTACGTGAACAGTGCCATGGGTAAAACAGTCTTTGACTTGGGCAATTTTTAGTGAATTTAATTTATTGGCAATTAATACCAGCTTCTGATTAGTGATCCAGGCATTAGGGGAAAACAACCCAGCAACATTTAAATAAACACCTTCCTCCCTTCTTTCTTAGGTTCAGTTTAACCCAATTACTCATCCTCTGCCTTCCTAAAGCCATGGTTCTGACTGTCCCCAAACAGCCCTGGGCTGCCCGTGGCTGCGGTCCCTGAGCAGGTCCCTGCCTGCCATGGGCCACCCGTGGGCCCCACTCCCCCAGCGGTGGCACAGAGCACCCCCTCCAGCAGTGTGGCTCCGCGGCCCTCCCTCCCGCCTTGTGCCTCCCCNNNTCTGTGTGGATCCCAGCCATCCCTCCCCCCTCACACCTCCTCAGGTGCCTCCCCATGTCTGTGCAGATCCCAGCCATTCCTACCCCCTCACACCTCCTCAGGTGCCTCGCTGTGTCTCTCCTCAGGTGTTTCCTCACGCGCCTGGTGCCACAGGTGCCTTGGCTCCTTCTGGAACGTGCCTGAGGGGCGGAGCCGTGCGGCCACAGCTGCCGGTATTGGCGGCCTGGAACCGGCTGCAACCGGCGCCGGGCGGTTGGTGCTCTCCCGCCACACAGGCACTGCTGCAGCCCCTGCTCACCAAAACCCCACCGCTTGTGCCTGGTGAGGTAGGAATAAATCTTACTTGTTTAATTATGAACCAGGGTGTGTGTGCTAGGTGGGGTGGAGGGTGTGGGGGTTGTTTTAAGTGGTGATTAGCATTAGTCGCTGATGTTACCTCGTGAAAAGATCGTCTGCTGCCCTCTGTGAACAAAAGACTTGCTTGCGACACACAAAGAAAACTTTCCCTGGTTTTGGTAATGCTTCACCTGGAATTTGGGATTTCAGGCAGCATACTTCACACGGCTGGAGAGGAGAGGTGAGTGCAAGGATCGCAGGAGGCTTAGGAAACCTGCTTACCTGAAAGAGTTTTAATTGTTCAGTTTGATCGAGAAGGGGGGCTGTGAGTCTCCAAGTGTCTCCACATTGCTTCAAAGAGAAAGAGAATAATTTGTTTTCCATTGCTTCTGGGGACAGGATAAAGAATAATGGAATTTAGCTGCAGCAAGGCAGATTTGGTCTAGACATCAGGAAAAAAAAAACAGTTGTAAAAATAGTTGCTTTCTAGAATATGTTGATTGGGGTAATACTTGGAGTCTCTGTTACTGCAGTACTTATGACCAGACTAAACAAGCATTTTCCAGGGATAATTTAAGCAGAGTTGGTCCTGCTTTGACCTATGAAGATGAATTAGTTCAGTTTTCCAGGTCCACCTTTTTGTTCTGTGATGCAAATTGATTGAAATAATGAAATAGGTAATTTTTTTCTTTTGAGTTGGTTGCCTTAGGACAACATCAAGTGATGCCTCTCTCATGTCCCCTACATGGATGAAGGCAGAAGAGAGGCAGATTCATCTTGCTTCATTTCCAACAGTTCTCTGTCATAGAAAGGCTTTTCATTCCTGAAAAAGATGTTTCTTTTGCTATCTAGTTTCTTGCTGTGGACTACCAGTTACAGAACTCTATTTTCTTTGCATGCTTTTCCCTTTGTTTTAATTGCAACTGAAATGTATTTGGTGAAGATGTTGAACTACAAGGTTCACACTGTGCGCCTGTGCATGTTCATAAATGCCTTGATAAACCCAGGAGAATAACCTATCACATTTAACTTGCTGAGTTCATTAGAATAAATGGATAATTCATTAAAAGATGAAACTTTATGATCCTTACTGGGCTTACTTAACTCTTAAAGAATGATGTCATGAGATGATGATTTTTTTTTTTTCAATGTTAGCTCAAGGTAGCAGTCGTGCAGTCTTACTTTAACATATGCTAGTACAGCATGTAAAAAGAATGCCCCTTTAAAAATAGCAGACCATACTGAGCCTTCAAAATGTCACTACTTCTTTCCACTATCACTTGCTTATGGCAATCTTCTGACAATTTTATTGGAACAGATAGTTCATTCTGACTATATTTTAAGAGAGAAATTTCATGTAATTTTTGTTAATTAAGGAGGAGTTACTCTAAGGAGACATCACAGCAGATTGAGTAACTTTTACTTTAGAACATGGTTATTCCGTTTGTATGCTTAGATGATGCACTGGGTCTTTTGCTTGATGAAAGCACAGTTCTTGGTGTCTTTCACTCTTTGCACAGGCATGTTGCATCCCTCTCGCTGTGTCAGAGGTCTTGCTGTCTGTGTATACTTGCCTGAATTAAACTTGACTTTTACCTTGATTACTCAGTCACCACACCTTTGCTATTTCAACCCAGAAAACATTTAGGTCTGAAAGAATGCCCTAATTTTTCAAATTAGTTTTCAAGCAGTAGATTTAATAGGACTAAGGCTACTTTTTTGAAAACAGAACTAGACTTAAGTGGTTGGAAGGGAGAGATTTCACTACTTAAAAATGGTCACTCTTACTGGGGTTTGGACTTATCCCATGGTTTCTGGCCTTTACTGATTACATAAATAAAATTAATTGATATATTTATCTCTGTTACTTGGTTTTATTTTCTGTGGATATTTTGACGCTTTCACAAAAAAAATCTCTTTAATATTTAGCTGAGTTCAGCTGCGTGCCATGCCAGTAGTATTAGTTGGCTGGGTTTGCTGTTCAGAAATTTGTACCACTGATTAAGATATTTAGTGGACTTTGTGTTTGACTGTAACAGATCTAGTTGTAACAGAACAAGATAGGAAGAAGTTCACAAAAGAAACAGGAAGCATCAAGAATGACAGGTGACACCGTAGAAAAAAATCTAAGAAATATTATTAGACTGTTCACTATTAGACTAAAACACTTGCCATATCTACAAATGTTTTAAGGACACCAGATGATTAAAAAGATGAGAAAGTATATTTTCAGTATTCTGCCTGAAAAAAAAATTTCATCCACTGTAGATTCCTATCAATATATATATATATGTATATGCAAATAACAAAGCAGTCTTTTGGCTGCACAAGTCTTCCAGTTTCAGAGTTTCAGACAAGGAAACCCTCATCTCCACCTCAACATGATTATATTACATGCAGGGTCACATACATGATGCGTGCACAAAATTATGATGTTTTTACTTTCATGCTCTCTGTGCCAAGTTCAATTTGGATTTATTATCTACAGTGTGATCTGATAGCAGTCTATGGGCTAGGAAAATATTTTTGGTGAAATTTTAATAGTCACATCACATTATCTAACAAATATGTTGTATCATGTACTATTCTTTCAATTTCTAGATGTTTGACATGATGTTGATGCCATCTGAGATGTAGTAAGTGATGCAGAATAATGCTTCATGCAGTGTGTGAGGAACATATTTAATGTTCTCGAATGTTCTGTAGCTTTATGCCCATTTTACTGATCTGGAGTGGTAATTGATCTGTTAGTAATAGTGCAGGTAGGGCAGATGTAGCAGAATATTGTGGGAAAAGCCCTGTGCAGGAATCACTGGAATGAGTGGTGTCATTACTTTTGGATCAGACCTATAATCTTTACATTTTTATTGTCTGTCCTCTGCCTGATAGCAGACATTTGTGTTACCAGGCAAGTTGAATGTGTTTGTTGCAGGGATTACTTGATGTATACCAAACTTCCATATTATGCTGCCTCCAGTAGGTACCTCAAAACTTCTTGAAATTCAGAACATGCTCTATTATGCTTTGCATTTGTACGTAAATGTTTTTTGCTCGTTGAAAACTAGAATTTCACAACCTGAACTCTGACTGCCAGGGAGTATACATATGACCAGATGCCTGACACTGTGCTTGGCTCTGTTTGGATCTCAAAAGTAGTCAGGTCCTAAGATTAAGATCTGAGTTGTGTTCCAATCGCTTCTCAAATTGTATTTAAACAAATGATTACACCGTCTTTCCCCATTGCTTTCATGAGGCATGTAACATCCCAGATCCTCCGCTTCTCTTCCAGAAACTTTTAATTCTTTTAGACTACTTATTTACTGACAGCTGTTCTCTTCTTACCTACTTGTTTTCAAAGGAGAATTTAAAATTTTAAACAATATGTAGTTGCAAAATTGTCACTTAATAGATGGGTTCATTGGTGACAACCAGGAAGTTGTCATTTTTCCTTCTTATGCTAGAATGCAAATCTAGTGAAAGTAACAGGGGAACAAGGAATTTTCTGTACGTGTAAGCTACGCAAATGCATGCTGGAGGCATTGCAGGCTCCCTGATACCTACATGTCTCTGGAACACTGTGCTGACAATATAAAATATAATGCATGTAAAAAGGAAAAGGAAGGAAGGGTATACATTCTCTAAGCTTACTAAAAAGCCCTCAGAATTATTTGCATGAAGTAATATGGAAACTGAGAGTATAATAGGTGTGGAGACCTTTTCTTGGCTTTTTGGTGATGGTTTGTGCTTAGTTTACCACCGCACATATCAACTAAATGTGAAACTGGTTTCAGTGGTCAGAAATTTCCTGCTCTGTGCAGAGATTCAGTTCACAGCTGTATGGGGTAGACACATAGTTGGTGTTGAAAACTGAGGAGAAACATGATCTATGTAGCATGCTTTGAAAATATAGGCAACATCATGCTCGACAATGCTCAGCTTCATGAAAAGATTCTGATAAAGCATTAATGCATGGAAAATGTGAGTGAAGTCTGTTTTGTGATTCTCATTTGTCAATGTATGGTTAGTCCAAAAAGAAACAAAACCCCCAAATCACTGGATTTCTGCCTTTAGGTATAATATGACTTGGACTAGGTTTTTCCATACATGTTTGTGTATCTTCTTCAGGGGTCCTGCTCACCACCAAGGTGATGAGCAAGCTCCCGTCAGGCAAGCGCTACATTTGCCCTGCCTTGTAATACCTTCTGTACAACAGCACAAGCTTGTACCAAGGTACAGTGAAATCCTGAGGAATTCGAGGTGACAAATGACAATCCTGTTATTGCAGGAGCTGATTCTCCTGCACAGTGTACTGAATTTTGGTACATCTGTGCATTGGAATATTTCCCAAATATTAACTAATGAAGTGGGGAAACAGATGAGGAGGCATGTCTCGGGACTTCCTGTGTGGCAGAACTGAGGTTTTGCTAAACATGGGAGTGTAAGATGAAGAACTTCACTAGAAGAAGATTTTAGCCTTCATAGAGCTGCAGTTATTCAGCTTGTAAATTTGTATACATAAAGGAAAAATGTATTTTCTGAAATGTCCCAATACTATGAGTGGTAAGTCTTGTATTGTGATATGGAGTATAAGGAACTTCTGCTTTTTCTGATGTTTTCAGTGAATATAGTAACTTCCTTCAGGTTTGTTCTGGGGTTGGTTTTGGGGTTTTTTTTGTATGTTTGTTTGGGTTTTTTTGATTTAAAGGGAAATTTTAATTAAATAGCGTGTTTAATTCTGAAAGAGCCAGTAGGTTCCAAAAGGTTAAGTTAAATAATACATTACACCTAATGCAGTGATATCACTTATACATGGAATTGGAAAATATTGTTTTTACAAAACTAACATGCTTGTATGTTGTGTGTTTGCTTAGAGGTAAGGAAGAGGTCAGGTTCAGTTTTATCCTGGTTTTGTGCTCAAATTAATCTCTTTTCCTTTCCTTTTTGAGTATTTTTACCTTGGAAAAAGTCTAGGACATTTATATTGTCTGATGCAGGGACTCTGGTAAGATGGATGAGGCTATGAAAGAGAAGTACAAAGTGGAACAACACACAACTTGGTTCAGACAATGTGGCTGAAATTTGGTACTTGATAAGGCCCAGTCAATTCCCAAGCAGCAATCTGACAAAGACTTTTGTGTCCAAGTCTCCTATGTGGAGATAATGGATGAGAGGAAAAAAGCATGTATATTAAGTGAAAGGGTTAAAGATGGGAGTTCATTACCTTTCTAAGGGTGTTCTTACAGTGTCCTATTTACTTACGGCAAACTGTTATAACTCCTGCAGTAGTTTGCAACATATCTGTATTGCTTTAAATAAAGATGCTCAGATGGTAGGATTTTAAAGAGTGTCACAGGAATAGAGATCAATTTTTTTCGTAAGCATGAGTCAACAAGCCAGATTCATCAAATGTTGTTTTTTTCTTTTCTTTTTTTTTCCTTTCTTCTTTTTTTTTTTTTTTCTTTCGTCTTTTTATTGATAACAGAAATACCAGAAGCTGGAGTTAAAGGGAAAATTAACAAAGGAAACACTTCTTTCCTTGCAAGTGGTTTACTGTCTTGTATTTAAATGCTTTGAGTGCCACAGTCATCAAGAACAAATCCTGAAGGAATTGTATGTAAGGCTTCAGCAAAAATAGTGGTTTACGTTCATACATTTTCAGCTGAGAGTAATGTGTGGAATAGTACACAGTCTGTATAGCCTTAGATACTTCCAGATGCATCTCAAGGGCCTTTTATGATAGACTCCACTAGAGTAGTTCACACTGTCCTTGGTTGTATTCAAGATCTATGCAGCATAGGTGAAATGAACTTTAACCTGTTTTTCTATGGACCTTTTTGTCAAACATGGCCCATGTATTCTTATGCAATTTTTCACAATGTCAGCTATGTACAGTACTGCTTGTGTTGGCTCAGTATAGCTGCCCACTCTTGAAGTCATTGTCTTTTTTCCATGTTTGTATTCTGAACGTTGCTATGTCAGCAGCTGGTTCTATGTTTTTCTGTACTGCTACCTCAAAACCCCAGGTCATTTCTGCAGAAGCAAAGGACCACCTGGGATGTCAACTTTAGTATTCATTATAGCTGTTTTTCAAATAGTTTTATGCTTTCTTTCCATATACATTTTATACTTTCTGTCCATGCTCTGTATCATAAATTTCCGTGTAAGTAACTAAACATGAAATATCAGTCTCTGTTAGTTTGTCTTCCAGTAGTAGGTTAGCTTTTTGGTTTCAGGGCTGTTCCAAAACAATTTCCAAATGTTCCAAAATGAATCAGCAGAGTAGAATGGTTTTCCTATTCTATTAAATATAATAAACAAGTAGGCAGTGATTACTTTCCAGGGAGTTTTCCATATTTATATTTAAATGCCAGTGTGCACAAAGGCCATAAACTGTTGAAAGGGTTTCAGCACGGTTCTCTAGGGTTTTAATACCTTTTCTGTTACTTTCTTTTCCTTCAAGTAAACTTGACACAAATTACTTTCTGGAATTCACTAGAACTCATGTTCTCTATTCTCCTTTTGAACTCTGTTAACATTTAACCAAACTCATCTTGACAGTTTACCTGATCTCTCTGGATTTACTGAAATCAACATGACTCTCAGTCACTTGACAGGAATTGGTTTAATTTGCAAGTGTGAAATGGTTTTTGCCAGCTAAAAGTACATAATATATCCAGGAAGACACTTTATCTTTAAGTCAATGACACAGGTACTTTGCACTACACAGAGCACATGCTTATTAAGTTGAAAATAAAAAAGAAGGCTATCAACCTCTAAGTTTGGATAAATACTTTAAGGATCACTCTATTCAGAGTACTAAATCATTGATTAAACATGTAGAACATTTACCAAGTACACTTGGCAGTTAATCAATAATTCTTTGCTCTGTTCACCAGCATTATCGATATTTACATTCCAAATAAAACCTTCCTAATTTTATCAGTGCTATATTACTTCTATAAGTAGCTCTATTACTTCACTTTATAGACTGTGATGCTTAAGCAACTCACTTAAGACTGCAAACTTTAAGTTTCAGGTTTCAAAGAGCTTTGATATAGCAATAGTACTTCAGTATCATGCACATTGTGCTGTAATTTTGTTAAATCTTGGTAACATTTAGTTCTGATTTCTTGGAATTCTCCATAGTTTGACATAGATTTAATATTCTTTTTTGAAATAACTTAATAGATGGGTTTTTTTTGATATATAGTATAGCACACTCCAGTTTGGAGGTGGATGTATGTCAGAAGTGTGTATAGGAAGCGATTCATAGGTATACTCCGTGCTTCATGCAAAGGCACTTCTGAGACTTTGGTGAGCGACAGTTCAGTCTTACTGGGTTTCTAGGGACTTAAGTGGTTGTGCAGACTGAAGAGGAATTTGATGTTGTTTCTGGTGTTTTCAAAACAGCTTATGCTTTTAAACTTATATGAGCTATGGAAATTCTTCATATGTAATTTCTATGTGATAGGAAAATAGTTGTTAAACTTTAGCTAACACTTAGATGTGATTTAGTATGGCTGAGAGGTTTTAAACTACAGGCAACTGCTTTCTACATCCTTATCCACCAATTTCTAAGGAAATTGAGTGTTTCTGTTTGGTTGGTTGTTTTTCTTCCTCAGTAGTATCATGTTGTTGAAGCAAGTGTGTATTTTAAAATTACTGACCATATATTTTTTCCAGGAGAATGAGAATATCAGTATTACTGTTGTCACATCCAGCCTCGAGCTTGTGTATATTATAGTGTTCTGTTAAAGAATTTGGATCAGGAAATAAGAAGTGCAAATGTGTAACAAAGTAAATAGTATGCTAATGTCTAGAACTTGTCATCAGCTTCTTTTCATTTTTGAAAAATCATTTCCAGCATCTATCTATATTATCTGTGAAGTTTAAATGAAAGCATACAATTCCTAAAACTTCATTCATATATCCATTATACATTATATGCAATCTTCCAAATACAGTTTAACAGCACCTCTCTGCTGGACTGATATATGACTAACAGAATATCCAAAATAATACACTTGGGTCAGATATCCTTAAACAAATGTTCAGTATATTTTAATTTGTATAAAATGTGATCATTCTGTAGTCTGATGTTCTAATAATTCTTGTACTAATCTTCACTCATTCTTGTACGAGTTTTGAATTTTAAGATTTAGAAGTGCTTTATAAAGAGGAATTCCAATGCAAAGAAATAGTGAAAATTTTCATTGGTTATATATTCGTGCAACTCAAAATACAACTTTCTGACTTGGGCTCCTCTTCTCTCTGCAAATCCAGGAACTAAGTGGACATGTTACATGAGTTGATTTTGTATTTAGAAAAATTAGAGGTTGATTAGTTTCCAGTTTCACTAAAAAGGAATTACCCCTGACAGATATTTTTTATTGCATTGAGATGTTGCCAACAAAAAAAGTGGTTTGGTGTGATTTTTTTCTTTTCCAAGTCAATCCATCACTTTTGATGATAGAATAATACTGTTTTGCAACTAACAGTACAACATCACAGAGGAAGGACATGCTATTGAGAGTTCAGGCCTGAGCCCTGACACAGAAATACAGACAAAGGTATGATTTTTCATGTGTCATGTTATCTGTAGTAGTGTAATAACTGATTGTGTGACTGCAGAGATCTTAGCGTGACACCCCCATTTGATATAGTTTATGCTAGACTGTATTTCATTCTCCAGAATGATGGCTGACAAAAGTAATCCATGCAGGCTAGCTTAAAATCATCTCCGATGTGTCCAGCATTGCTATGATCTTCCCTGACTTGGCTGAGGAAGGGCATAAATACACTCAATTGAGCAACAGATGAGCAGATACGACAGAACACCTTTGTTGACTATAGAGGTGCAAAACGGCTGCACAGAGCTTAAGCAATAGGTAGGTGATTAGTATCACGTTAGTATCACATTCATGTATAATATGCAAATGTGTTTCATGTAAAAGGCATGAGAATCCATCTTATTGAACTAACTAATCTCAGAGTGCTGTCTAAGGGTATCTCAGGAAAGAAGGATTATGGTATCACAAGCTTTATAAACCTCGATTATGATCCTTCTGGGCCAGTCTTTGTCATTTTTGTAAATACTTGCTTTCTCTGCATAAAACCAAAGGTTTGCATTATGTCTTCCTCTTTTTGTAACGGTATTTTAATTAAAAGTTCAAGTGGAACTGGAGTCTGGGGTAGCTAGCAAGAGTAGCAAACTCATTAATGAGTAACATAAACAAGTGCAACTTTTTCTCAATTAATCTAACCCTAATATCAGAACTAGTAACATTCTCTAAACCTGTTTTGGTTTCGCACCAATTTTTTACTTCAGTAGAAAAAGCAAAGCCACTGCCAAAATATGCATAATGTCATTCTGAAGAATGAGTTATTAATAAAAACAGTGATAAAGCTTGGTCCGGCTACTGGCAGTGACAGAATGACTTCAGTGGGGTCAGGGCTTGCCTTTCAGGACTATAGACAATGCAGGGAGAAAAGGCAGCTGAAAACTATTTTTGCATTTCACAGTCCTTGGGATGCTTTATAATCCCTTTTTAACACAGAGCTGCTTGAAAGAGGCTGATGTTATAAGTGCCAGAAACTGCCCCAGTGTCTGCTTGGAAACAATTTTTGATCTCTGAATAAATGATTAGTTGTGAATAGTACACTCATATCTGCAGTCTTTATCAGCCTTGTTTCCATCGTGTGCAGGATTCTCTGTTTCTTTTCTACAGAGAAGGAACTAAACTGACAGCTTTATTTATGATTCGTGCTAGATAAAAATTTATAAGAATTCACAATGTGGTTATTATCATTTGGGATATTATGTGCCTGCATAAGTCATTGTATAAAGGATTAAAAGCCTAAAAAATGGTAATAGTAAGGCCCCCAGATCTAATAACTTTAGAGATTAAAATTAATTCAATTAGTCTTTGATCTTGGGTGTTAAGTTTTGGAAGAAAAGTTCAGTAGGCATTTGCCATTCTGTTTGCAAAGAACCAGCCATTGCTAAGTGTGGGGTTGGAATGCATCAGTACAATCATCTGTATGGAAAAAAATGGACGTAAAAAACCAAAGCTGAAGAGAATTTTTTCCATCTTGTTTTGTATCAAAGCAATCAGAACTGAAGTGACTGTTGTTTAGACTTAATATTTTAGCTTTTAATTTAAATTTGAAAAATGTTTGCAGAAATATCTTTACTAGTTGATGAGGTGGTAGTTAAAAATGGTGAAACCTTTGTGTACAACTGTCTGAACACTATTACTACACGGATTAAAGCAACACCTAAATTACACAATATCCACCTCTCAACCAATTAATATTAGCTGATGTACACTTATTCAAACTGCTTTGTTATAAACTTCAGGCAGGTAGTGAGACCAGAACCATTTATTCAAGATTTTTATCTCTGTGTCAGGTCTGTAAGGCTATTTTATTGCAAGTTATTCCATTATCATATTTGTGTCTAATGCAAATGCCCTCCTTTTCTTCTGTGGGTTTTTTTTTTGGGGGGGGGGGGGGGGGGGGGGGGGGGGGGGGGGGGGGGGGGGGGGGGGGGGGGGGGGG
>JAVJGJ010000034.1:19798235-19808808 GCA_035590215.1 Microhierax caerulescens
CAGTTACAGTTATGTAAGTAAGGTGTTATGTTACTACAAATATCCTGGTATGATAGTCAAAGAAGGCTCTATCTCCTGTTAGTTTCCTTACTGTATCGGATGTGGTAAACGTGTATCTTCCTAGCTGCCTGCTTTGCTACAAGTCATGTTTTTGCAGATAACTTTGTCTTTATATTTGTGTTGCTTTTTATTATTCAGAAAAGCTGTAAAACTCATTCATTGCTGAGTGAATATAGCAAATCCTGAGCACAAATATTTCTTCCTGTCAGATGGTGATGTTTTATCTGAAGAGCTTTACAGTTACCAGGAACGTTAAAAGAGAAAGGAAAGGCAAAAAACAAAGCAAAGCTACAGGAAATGAATATTTAGGACACAGAGTTGGATATTTATGGCTGTCCAAGATGTGCTATGCTACCAAACGGTATCTTGGCAACTTTGAAAACCTATTAAAGCACCTTTAATTAGATCTCTTACCATTCATTTTTGCCTGCAGTGCATCTCCAAGCATGTCTTTGCATTTGTATATGTCTGTATAAGACAGTGGAATTTACTAAATTCCTGCCTTATGTTTGCTGTGATAATTAGTAAAGCACAAATGAATATTTCAGAATGAATAATTTATCCCATTAATTAATCCTCTTAAGTAATATACAAACAGGATTCAACAATATTTTTTTTTCGTCCTATTTTAAATTATGGATCAGTTGCAAGCATCTTTGTGAAACTTGGATTCCTTAGTCTTTTGAGTTGTGGTGATTACTTTTGTTCTTCAGATGAATTGTATGATAGCATTGTTTACTTCATTGTCTTTAATGTCCACCTATTTGTTAAGTTAAATATTTTGCTAAATATAGGCAGATTTAAGGTATGCTTCAGTATGTGGCTGAAATTAAGCTTTCCAGTAGCAAAGAACTATGTCCTTGAGTCAAGACAGAACTTAATGCTTGCTATATTCAAATCTAGAAAGGATCTAATTTATTCTCTCTCCTCCCCTCCCCAGTTTCCTCTGTTCCCTAAATATTAAGATGCTCTCAAACTTCATATTGCTATCCACCGGCAATGGGAAATGCTGCTTCTGGGAGGACAATGGTGAGAGAGGAGTGCCACAGAGAGGGACACTGACCAGAGAATGCTTGATTAGGTTAACATGTAGTCCTTCAGACATACTCTGCTCAACCTCACTGTAGTTCCTACTGTATTATTGCCTTTCACCTCGTTGCACCACACCACAGACAGCAACCCTTTGTGCCCATTGCCAAAAGTGTGTGCAGTGGGCAGCACACGGAACTATTCCCGCTGCTGTCTTGCAAAGGTACATAAAGTAGGCTGCTCCCAGTCTCGAAGTTCAGTGTGAATCACAGGATGCAGTTAGCCCAGCAATCCAGAAAAGCTTGCCACCTAGCTTCCATAGGTGAAAAGATCATTAAGATAGCTTACTTAATGCAGATTTTTGGGTGGCCAGACCTTTGCGTGTCATATTTCAGTGTGATTTCTAAATGGATATATCTTCATACAACTATATTTCACTGTAACAAAGCTACATACCCTAATACATGCAGTTAATCAATAATCTTAGTAAAGACTGGTAAGTAAAAGGCATAAAGTACCTGATTTACCCTGACATTAATAGGTAGCATTCTCTTTGGCTTCAGTGAGATTTGCATCTGCATGGTGACACAGAGTTTAGACACCATGACTTGTGGCATTAAACGATTATGACATGGGAAATTAGAAAAAGGTACAAACACTCAGGAGACTTCTTTATCTTTTATGATGCATGAATATCCTAGAAGTGACTGCCGCTGCTACTCTTTCTCCTTTTTTATGCTAAGATAATCCTTTGGGTTGCCTACTGGAGTATGAATTTGTCCCGTGACTATCAGCTACTAAAACATAGTCTTTTGATATCTTTCTGGGAGAAGAAGAAGAAAAAAAATCCTTTAAAATTGGAGGTCCTGACCCCCTTTGATCATAGCTGATAGAGGTAAAATACATGGGTATGACAAAAGTCTTTTAACTGATTGGCAAATATAATAGGAATGCGTTTAGTAGAATAGCCTGCAAAAATTGAGGTCAATGTTACCCCTTCAAGATCTAATAGGAAAGCATGTATTTTGGCCCTGGAAGAAAAATGTGGTTACTGTCAATCTAATCTTTGTTAAAATAATGAAAAAATGGGAAAAAATGGGAAAAAATGGTGCACAAGTGAAACCATGCACTGTAGCTGGTGAAACTTTTACATTCAAGAACAAGAAACCCTCCAACAATAAAAATCTTATGCTTGTGCAGCTCCTTCAAATTTTAGTCATTCAAGAAACTCCTATTGCAGTGGGGGTAATGCCTATAGTTTTTAACATCTTTATCCAGATGAAGTACTCTATATATAATCATACATATATATTGCTGCTTATTGATAAAAGCAAGAAGACAATAAGCATATTTTATATCTTGAAGCACATTAAATGATAAAAGGTCTACATGAAAACAGTTAATGCAAAATTAAATATGTAAACTAGTGAGACAAGGCGGCCTGTCACTTAAGTTAGTTAAAAACCCTCAGGCTGGAAGGCAGTTCACCAGAACCAGAGAATCTCAATTTTCCACATGACAGGCTACCATCTCATTTGCAATGATGTTTTAATCATAAGACATCCTTTCTTTTAAAAAGAAAAAAAAAATAAATCCAAGTTCTAATGAACAAGACTTACATTGAACAATTCTGTCATTTCTCCCTTTAGCTGACAGATATTGCTCTTGGATTGCAAAGTTTCATTTAAGAGAAAGTTTCATGATGAATGTTTCCAATGTGAACTAGTGAATGGTAGTCAGCTGTGATTATCCTTCAGTTCATTACAGCCATGCTTCTAACTTACATTGCTGACATCCTATTTCTGAAATGTATTTGAACTTGATAGAATTGTTCCTTTTTGATCTGAAAGGTAACATTGAACTGGAACCTTGAAAAGAGATCCTGCTAAAATAGATCATATAAACTTTTAGTAAATACTCTATGAGCAAATATAATTAGAAATCAGAGGAACACCAATAATGTAATCCTTACTGTTTGAAGAAAGTGAAGCTTAAGTCAGATTGCTATAAATACCACCTTCTCAAGGTTGGGTTATTGAAAAAAATCCATTGTCCAGGAGAATGTGAAAGCAGTAAACTATTTCATGGGGTTTAGACAGGTTAAATATTTTACTTAACCATGACAAAGCAAGTAGTTCTGAATTCCTGAAAAATAGTATTTGAGTACTAATAAGTGAAATAGGTTGTATGTTGTTGATACAGTGAGTATATTGAAGTAAATTAGTTGGGTAAGACGTGTAGATGTTTTTAAAACTCTTATGCCAAAGCTTTATTAATGGTGATGTACATTTATATAATTATTATGGAAGCTGGCTAACTAATTGCAGGAATATGCTTTAGCTTTACTAGAGCCGCTACATTACTTTTATAAAACTTACTGAAGTGCTTGGAAGTTCAACCTGCAATGCTCTACTCTTTTGGGTAAGCTGTTTGAAATTAGTACTTATATAATGTTTCTATAAAAAGGCAGTCTGATTTCCTCCTTACTTTTCTTACATATTGCACTCATTTTATACACATAGATTGTGTTACCAAACCTAAATATCGTATTTTGAACCTGAGAGCTTGAGTGCTTGAATAGCAGAGGCCATGCTGCAGCAGTGTCAAAATATCTGGAAGGGTTTTGTATAGCTCTAAGTGAGGCTTGCATAGTAACTTACAAATAAAAAGATCCCATTTTACTTAACATTTACCTTGATTCAAAATAAGGATAGCTGTCACAGGAGAGGTATGAGTGAGTATATCAAAAGTGATTTTGTTTAAGACTTTCAATTTTCTATGATTAATCAAATAAGCCACACAGTATTGTATCTATCCATGGATGGATGAAAGTGGACAAACTTGTCAAACCGTTGTACATGGAAATATAATAATTTTTTTAATGTACAAATCATACAATTGTATGAACATTTATGATAAAAACAAAATTTAAAGGGTAAAGCAATTGCTTATAGAAAACCTCTTTATGATTCTGCAGTGGTATGCTCTCAATTTGTTTTTTTCAAGTCATCTGCTTTTCACATTGGGATGGACACACACACACACAGACTCACTAATATCAAGGGAAATACTGTTCCTGTAAATGTAAAAGTTCTTTTACAGAACCCTCAGCTGAAACAAAGGCCACATACTATCCTCTAAATTTACTTCCCTTTTGCTCATGCAGCTAAGATGATACACCTCAGAAGACTTATGGATATTTTATTCTGCCCTTCAGTTAACTTAGGAGCTAGAACTGCTGATTTGACCATGAATTGCTAGTTATAATACAGATTTGTTCTAAAGTTATTAAAACTTAAGGTAGTGTCTGTATCTGTTTAAACAGTGTCAAGGCTGGAGGAACATGAATGTCATGCTAACTATCTTTTTCCTTCTCTCATCTTTGCTAAGTAATAGCAGGTATTGACCCAAGATAGTAGGAAACAAAGATACACCAAGGTCTAAACTCTGTGAGACAATTATAGGGAGAAATAATTCTTATGCAGATTCCTTTGATTTCTAATAATAGATAGATATTCAGATCTCTAAGTTAAAAAAAAAAAAGTTAATAGAGTAGGTTAAAAGCAAATGTTTAGCCTGATTGTTTTAAATTCTGTGGACACTTTCCACTTCCACGTGAATGGGTGCTGGGTACATCTCAAAAGATGGTCCTCACTGTGTAAGATTGGGCTAATAAGAATGCCAGAACAAATCGATCAAAATGGTTTGAAAAGAAAGCAATATCTGAAATAATGCACTAGTCATTTTAAGTTAAATGGATTACCTCTTCAATGACATTGTCTACTAAGTAGGTATTTAAGCTAACTTTCTCTTTTCATGTCCCTGTCATTGTTAGGGCATTCATTTGCTGAGTTAAGAAAGTTCTATTTTCTCTGTTCCTATAAGGTTTCTCGGAATTCCTGTAATTTTTTGGAAAAAAAAAAAAACACAAAACAACCGTGATGCTTATGGTTGACTTCACATCTTTCCCTGGGATTTGAAATCTTTTCTTAAACTAAAATCTTGGGGGAAATGTATTTTACCTCATGATTCACAGGGAATTATTAGTATTAAGAGACAGAGGATAATATAAAAATAAAAAAATTGGTGGTGTTATAGAGAAGAACTTATTAAGATTAACTGTATTTGAAAAAAATGATTTTTCATTCTAAAAGTCTGAAAAATACTTAAAATTCAATTGCTATTTAGTAAAATAAAATTTGAAAGTGCTTCCATTAAAATTAATTAGAAAATGATGCTTTGTCTTCTTACAGCTGGCCTCAGGGTGTTTTTAAGATTTTAAATTAATTTCTAAATATATCTGAATTCTGTAACTTTTAATCAATGTCAGTTTAATACATACATCCTCATAGAGCTTTACTGAAAAAAGCATTATGCAAACATAATAATACTGCACCCCAGCTAGTTCTGTTCATAAGGTATTTATTCATGGTAATGTAAATGAGCTTTCACTAATTCATGACTCAGCTGAATTCAGTGGCAGGCATACACTTGGAATATGTGAGATAATCAGTGAACTAACAGTGCATTCTGTTCTCAGGCGAAAATCTTGCTAAATGAGCGTGAGCTGTTATAGTATCAGGCTCTCTGTATTTTGCAGTCGGTATCACTTATTGGTGCTCTGTTATCTTATGATACCAAACGCTTAATTGATGGTGTTCTGAGAAAGGTGGTGGGGTTGGGGTTTTTTTCCTGTTTTGTAGAAGGGGAAATTAAGCTATTGAAAGCCTAATAGATTTGCCCATTGTCATAAAGCACTTAAGGGAAAATCAGGAGTGGGAGCTGGAAGAGACATTGTTTTATACCTCTGAGAGGGCTGTCTCTGAATTACACCAGTGATGCTAACTGATTTTATCTGTGTATGGTAACTTTACTGACTTCCACTTGGATGCTGCAGAGAGAATTTCTGAAGCTCTGATAACAGTGTAAATATGAAAGTACTTCTTAACAGTACTAGTTTACACTTGCTACTTTGTGTCTATATGGTGCTTTTCCTCCAGTGTTTTGAATGGCATGGACCACACTTTATAAGGAACCTACCCAGCATGACTGGGATTCATAAACCTTCCAAAGCTACATAAAAGATAACTAAAATCCAAAAGTAATGAGCTCAGATACAGTCAGAAAGGGAGGAGCAGGTTCCAATGGCTTTGATGATGGTCTAAGGGTTTTGGTAGTTTGGGTTCAGTCTCCTAATCTTCACAGATGTGCAGCCTTAACAAAGATGGACTGACCCAGCTTCCTTCCACTTCAGCACTTACTGAAGCAGTTTAGAAGCTGAATGACTCATGAGATTATGAAGTGCCTCCAGAAGGTATGTCAGATGTTAGGTGTACTGAAATGGCCTGTGTATGAATCTCCCTTTTTTTTTTTTTTGATGTGGGTGGAGCACTGAGCTTCCTTGTTTCTGCACCTCAGTGCACTGGCTGGGACTTGGAGAGCATCCTCCTTCTGGAAGTTTAATTGGCCAAGCCAGAGCTTAGCTGATTGAGTCCAAAGTCATCTCCTTTGCTGCCAAGAGTTGTGTTAAAGAAAGCAGCTGTGTAGCAGATATGTCTGTGCTTGGTCTCATTCTGACCCTGACCCAGACCTGCTGGCTTGGTTTTCTAGCTTGACCTCACCCAGCCCTGTTATTATGGCCTTTCTGGGTAATCACTAGATTATGTTCAGTCCTGACCACCGAATGGCCCTGGCCCTGACATGAACTTGCAGCCCTGCATCCTGGCTACTTGTTGGTAAGATCACTGCATTCTGCTCCAGGCTCCCCTCCCCCTGGGGGAGTGGCAGCTGGCCCTCATTTCTCCCTGACATACCTGAAGTGAGGTGGGATGAATCTGGGCCTTCAACTCCCTATGGTTAGCTGTCCAGACAGAAGACATTACACAGACTTAGGTATGCTTGAGACACTCAGTCTCCATATCGGTACCTCCTTGTTATACAGCAGGTCATAATAGTACATAATAAAGCCTTACCGTTATACAGCATTGTAAGAGTACTGATAGTATACACAATGTAAATAGATACTGTTGCATATAAAGGTTGCTTGCTGTTTGGTTGGGTTTTTTTTCAAAGCAGCTAGAAACAACATTCAGTGGAAGTAGGTATGGAACTTAAATTTCTTTCTTTTTTGCAACTCTCTTTAGAAATAACATACAGAATTAAGAGAACTTGAATTAACTATTCGCGTTTGAAAATCTATGAGATTTAGAATACATCTGTATCTATGCCCAATATAAACTTGGTATTTTAAACTGGTTTTAGCTCAGTGATTTGTTCAAGGTCACATATTAATTGCTGCAGAACTAAATAAAGAACCTAGGAGTATCTGCTCTAACCAATACATCATACTCATTACTGGTTATTTTTCTCATGACTGGCTCATGGCTCTGGGACACTGCGTCTGGCTGACTGAGTTATTACTTTTAGGTTTGCAGAAATTCATAACTGTTGTATGTTTCAACAAATAACTACCAATCCAGAGAAATGAATAGCAAAGTATCCTTAACCTGCTCTTTCCTTATATAGAATCTCAGATTTATTAACAATTTCATTATGATCTTGGCCAAGTTTAATTTTTTTTAGTAGGTAAAACTATGACTTCATGATGGAGTCCAAGACTTTGGGAGTTAGGCTAGTGCAACATAGTGCTTCTAGTGCAGATTTATTTTTTTTTAATTTCTTTTTTTCACAGAGACTTCTGAGTAATGACCTCTGATTTATTGGCTTACTTCATGAAAAAAGCATTTTGCTGTTTCTTTACTGAGAGCGTGCCATGGAATTATAGGTAGCTGATGTGACTTGGACATGATAGTTTTATTAGAAATTTGCTGGTGTCTATGATCTTTCTTCTACCTTATTCTAGCTCTTTGAATGAGGTACTATGGCAAGGAAGCTCTCTAATGTTACGTAAAGACAAGGGGAATAATATTTCTGTAAATGTTTACCTGTTAATAAAAATGAAGTTGTATTTTCTTTAGCTAATCTGAACCAAAAATATAATGACTCAAATTATTTTTGATCCTAATACACTTAGGCAGCCAAAACTCCTGGGACTGAGGAGAGCTTTGAAACTGGCTTGATGCAGATTATTTCTATGCTAATGTCTCTGTTAAATGAGAAGCAGCACCTATGGAAACAAGAAGCAGTTCAGAGGCAATTAAGAGAAAGAGACTACCTTCTTTATGCTTCCCTGTGTTTCTAATTACTAAATTCAGTTTCAGTAGAAACTGTGATTTACATTCAAGTGATTATAGTAACTTGCAACTAAATTACATGACATTAATGTTGTTCAGATCCAGGCTTTTGTGTCACAGGACTGTCTCTGTATATTTTTCCTTGTTGAATTCTTCAGTCTGGGATATTCTTCTCTAGCTCAACAGTACCTTAAGATATGCATTATGGGAAGCAGTATCAGAAAGTTAGGAAACTATTTCCCCCAAAATGGGAGAGATTAATGAAAACTGTAGAATATACTTTTAGTAGCACAGAAGGGAAAAACCTACCTTTATCCTGAAAACATAATTTATGAGCTGAAAATAAGGTTTCCTATTGGCTATCCAGCTATAATGGAATTGAAAAGGAATGCTCTTTCTTTCACTGTTGGGAAATTTGGTAAGGGCTGAAATGGGCAGAGTAGAATAATGAAAAGAGATTTGCTTCTCTTCCTCTCTGCTGGGTATGTCTGTCACAATATGATTATCTTGTGTTTCTTTGTGACTGCAAGTAAGACAAAGTGACTTCCCAGCTGTTAACAGGAGACTGACATTGCAGTAGATCTTTTACACTCAATCAGTTTTCAGCAAAAGCAAAGAGAATGAAAATAAGAAATGTCTAAAAAATTGGGAGGAAAACCTGCAATTTATGTCCATCACCAGAGGCATCTTAACTGCATGTCTGCAAGCACTAGAAAGCTTCAGGAGATTGATTTTGCACAGCATTAATAAGATTAGATGCAGTCTGTCTTTGTTCTGACATGTTCCTTTTTTGGACCTCTTTAATGGGAAAGAGGTTTCTCAGGCTTTGGTCTCAACAGTGCAGAGAGAAGCACATAAAGCACCTCAGGAACTAAGAAAAACCTCATGCTTTTGCTATGAAAAAAACACCCATGAGCAGATTTTTGAGTTGGGTTATGTGTTGGGTCTGAATAATGTATGTATACAAGGACTTCACACTCAAGCATACTTATCAGTTATCTGAGAACCTCCATTAGACCAGATTGACAGGTAATTATTTACAACTGGACAGTATGTTGCTGGTGATACCTGGAATATTGCATTCAGGTTTGTGCCCCTTATTTCAAGAAGGGTATTGACAAACTGGAGAGGCCATAAATATGGAGCCAAGAGCATGTGACCTATAAGGAGAGGTTGAGGGAGCTGGGCTTGTTTAGTCTGGCAAAGATGAGATTTAAGGGGATGGGGGCACTTTGCAGCTATGTGAGGAAAGTTGCAAAGTCAACGAAGCCAACTTTTTTACAGAGAGGCAGAGATTAAAGCAAGGACCAGGAGCTACAAGATCAAGCTGGGGAGATTCATAGTGCACATTGGAGACAACTTCTTCAGTAGAACAGTAGAGGAGTATTGTCATGGGTTCCTTGGAGAATCTGGTAGTTTTAAAGACTTAGCTGTACAAGGCTGATCTGATTTAGTACTGCTTCAGCCAGAGGTTCTTTCCAACCAGTATGTCTATGATTCCATAATTTAACTCATATTGTTAAAATATTAAAATGAGATGAAGCAGAAAAAACTAAAGACAATATTCATTGCATTCTTTTGATTGCTCTATTTTTCCATAAGAGAACTTGTAATAAAGAGTCTTTTTGGTGGTTGTGTAAGAAAGAAAAAAGGAATCAGAAATAAGAAGTATTTCAAAGGGGATGATACCATATGTCTAGATTTACTTTCTTCCCTTCCCATCTCTATTTTCTTTTTGTATGGTAAATTGGTGTGGTATTGTGCCTACCCTTATGCATATAAAACACTGGTAATGCAGCATGTTTGTGGCAAGATATTTACTAAGAGGCAAGTTCATAATTTCTTTTTTTTTTTATTCAGAAAATTATATAGTCTTAATCTAAATTTGAAGAAATTACTATTATGATTTTTCAGTTTCTATTACTAGTTTAAAAATTAATTTGTACTCAGATGTTAACTGTTGTTGAAAGTGTTCTTTAGAAACAACCTGTAGAATAGTGAAAAAGTGAGGTTAAATTATAACCTGAATAGGTCACAGAGCATTGCAGAACCTGAAGTACTGTATGTTGAAGAGACAAAACATGATTACATCTTGACTGTATATACTGAAAATAACTTCTGGAAATAATAGTTTTGCTTGACATTGTTATCAATGGTCGTTCATATTTGTCCACGTAAAAAAATACATATTGTTATTTTATCCTCTGAATCCAACCTGAATCCAGACGGACTGTGGGTACATCTTGGAGCCGGATGGCATTTGCTTTGTCAGACACAGGGGAAGCTTCAAG
>JAVJGJ010000034.1:19808908-19821962 GCA_035590215.1 Microhierax caerulescens
TGTGGGTACATCTTGGAGCCGGATGGCATTGGCTTTGTCAGACACAGGGGAAGCTTCAAGCAGCTTCTCACAGAAGCTGCCCCTGTAGCCTCCCTGCTACCAAAACCCTGCTGTGCAAACCAAATACAACCAGTTTAGGCTTGTCCTAAACCAAGTCTGCATATACCTCAAAAGAGAGTTCTTTTAAGGAAACGTCCACAGTGAATAAATTTTTAATCATTAGAATATAATTCAGTAACTATAATAACATACAGTAGATCTTATTTGAATGAATTTCTTCTTTCTTTCTTGCAAGTGAAACAGGATTATGATATGATAAAAATCCTTTTGTGGGGACAAATACAATGTCAAACTCCTTCCCTCAACCCACACCTCCGCCTCTGCTGTCTGTTCAAGTAACATGCTCAGTGCTTGCATCTGAATTACAGAGGCACTGGTTAAATGATCCAAGCTAACTGAAAATCTAGTCTCTCCCATGTGTGAAGAGAAAATAGAAGCATGTCATCTGTGTTAGACTCATTATAAATCTGATTTTTCAATTGAATTGCTGTAGATTTGACAGACAGCCTTGTTTTCTCATTTATTTATACAGTATCATCATGGTTAAAAATTTTGAATATGCTTCTGTGACTTTTGTAAAGAAATGTTCTCATTTTTGTTTTTGAATTGACATCCTTTAGACCTGCATTTAGCAACATTTGAAAATGCAAAAAATTAATATATTATTATAGAAATGATATGAGCTTTGGGTTGCAAGAAGTCATAGCTCTAACTAGAACATTATTTACTGGGTCACAAGCGTAAAAGTTAATGTACCAGAGCTTCTATCTTTCTCTTTCTCTGGATGGATTGTAACTGTAATGAACCTTAACTGATTTCTATTCATCTGGCTTTTAACTGCTGAGATTTGCAAAGAGAATTAGAAATAAGACCCTTTATGTTGTCATCTTTTCTCCTTTCATTTTAGTTAATAATTTGGATCACACATTTCTGTTTAACTAGATATTCAGGGCATGAACAATAATTTCAATAACCTCCAAAGTGACATCATGTCGAACTGCAATGCAAAGAAAAGAAAAATGAACTACCACATGTCACAATGTGTTAATAATAGCAGGACTCAAAACTATTGCTGCTTTTAGTAGTTCAGTGCATATGGGTATAGTAGTTCAGTATGACTAGCTACCTAAATTACTACTTATTCCCTGTTTTTGATATTTGAGTGAGTGACTTAAATCTGAATATTGATTACTTGTCCTCTGATGTGTATTTGTAGCTGCATGGAAAGCCACACTAAAATTACCAAAGCCACGTTTAGATTTGCATTTTTGTACAGAAGTGTAAGAATTACCACGGGTGTGCCCTAAAGTTATTTGTTCCTCGGGGGGCTATACCACTGATCCTTTTCCAGACAACTGTGGGAGAATCTTTGTGTCCTTGTCTCCAAATACAAGACAGTACTGTAGGACAGCATTAGAGAACTGTCAATACTTCAACATCATCATCTCTGTCTCCATAGTCAGTAGGCTACAAAATTCCTGTATGCAAGTTATCTTTCAGTTCTAGCTTCTGAGTCGGTTCAAGTGTAAGCACTGCAGTGGGGTGAAAGGATAATGTTTAGAGCAGATACATCTTAGGAACAGTGTTTGAGTGGTAACACTGAAATCCATGTAAATCAGAACCAATTTCATTATAGGTCACTATGGTTATACAGGTGTCCAAGTTTTTGGAATTTACACTGAGTTGGTCCTTACTTTGGTCTGTCTTAGTCACAGAAGACTAAGGGAGCTGTTGTATTGGGAAAGTGTCTGTATTCTTCCATGCCAGTCCTCATGATACCCCTCTGTGTTGACAGTTCAAGTGATATGTTAGGAAACAAAACAAAACGCAGATTTAAGAATAATTTATCTTGATTGCTCTCAAGTAAAATACCAAAATTCTTAGGCAGAGATGTTTTGGGTTTGGTTTTTTTTTCTCTTTCAAGAAAATAAGAGAGGCTGAGACATTCAAAAAATAATTTTAAACAGTCATTATTCTTATTTTTGAGCCAGTTCCTGTCCACAGATAGCTTTATTTTATGTGCAATGCATGTAATAGCTTAACATCAAATTTACTTTATGATTGCTGTTCTTGTGACTGATTTGTACTGATATAATTATTTTCAGATCCCTTACTTAGGTGGTTCATCAATTTCTTTGTGTCCAGTACTTGTTCTATTTATCTTAGCATGATATTTACCTTTCAAGAATGCTACACAAGTATAGGAAATTAATTTTTTTTTTTACATGGACAGTAGTAAAGTCAATTAAGCAGTATTTAATCTAGAATTAATTAAACAATTAATGCCTGTGATGCTAAATAATTGAGAGATTCATGTATTAGAACTAAGTTTTTCTTCATTTCCTAGTATATTTAGAATTTCTCCAAGCACTTCAGTCTATCACTATGAAGATCCATGTAATGTGTATTAACTAGAACAGCAGTACTACACTCAATGCAGTCTTTGCATTCATCTGTTTCAGCACTCAGTTTAGACTTCCTTCTCCAAGTCTGGGCACTGAGATGTGTTCTTCCATAGCCTTGAAGATTAGCAGATTTAGGTAGTTTCAGAGTGGATGAATGTGAAACATGACTTCTGAGTTTTCTGGTCAGCATCTTGCTGTACAGGCCATAGGTATTACTTATTACTGCACTTACTGACAGTGTATTACATGAAGTCACTAAGAATATATCTTTTGTTGATAATATATCTGGGTTTCTTCTGTATATATTGGTTTTTTTCATGCACTAGTGTTGTTGGCATTATTGATGTCATTTTTGAGTACTGCCTTTTGAGGAACGCTGTAACACTGACCTGCTGTGTTACAACATTGCCTTTTTTGTTTTAGGAAAAGAAAGGTGAAATGATGGGCAACAGCAAATCCAATTCCTAGCGAAATCTAACACGCTCAAGTTCGTAATTCTCTCTCCTGATCACTTATCTAATGAAGTCAAAGGTCCAGTTTTTAAAGAATATTTGCAGGAGACAAATGTTTGAACAAAACACAAATGTTAATAACTTATTACCAATCTGCATGTTTAAATATCCCAAGAAAAGTTATTATCATGGGCATTTCACCTATTTGCAAAATAGTTTCACAGTGACAAAAAAAAAAAAAAAAGATAGGGGCTGATGAATTTATGTCATCAGATATGACAAGCAGAATACAATATTATTTAGTGGGTTTGTCACCAATTAAAGCAAGTTGCTAGGGTTTTTAAGGAGAGGTTTGCTTTATATATTGGAGAAATAAGCACTGAACCGTATTTTTAGGAAGGCTAAATGAATACAGGTTAATCAATGTCAGTGGACTTTGATTCACTCAAAGCCTGTGAAATATTATCTGTACAAAACAACTCATCCCTCTAAAGTAACTTATCTCAGCTTAAAACCTGAGCAGACACCTGTGCTTCTTACTAGAGTGTTAAGTCTAAAGTAACCAGAGCTGCTGATTTTGAACTTGCTGCTAGGAGACAAAAACACGTAGAGAACTGATAAGCACTGTCAGTAGGAAATATTATTTTTATATATAAGTATTATATACATTATTATTATTTATCATTATATGTTATGTTGTTATATATATTGTATAGTATATAGTATAGCAAGATATTATAATATGATGTATCATATATCTAATATATAAGCATAATGTGTTTCAAAGGAATGTGGGTGTTAAATATATTCCCTATAGCGGGGTGTATGTGTGTGTGTGGTGAAACAACACTGGAACAACTAGACACGTGTGAAAGCATAGGTTTACCTCTGTGATCAAATAGACTGGTAAATGAACAAGAAATTCGGAAAGGTAGTTCTCAGATTACATATTTGACCTGCAAAATATTCATGTCTTTAATCCACTCATTTCGGTCATTGTTGAGCAATATTTGTGGCTGAACAGTACTGCTGAATGTGCATTTTCAATACACTTGAAGCATGCTTATATTTTTTCATCAGGGAATGGCAAAACTAATGCCACTAGGATTTGAAATCGTACTGTAAGGCAGGGAATGAAAAGCTGCCTGTAGATTCAGGGAGCAGTAGAATAGCCATCGCTATTTCCCTTTGTATTCTTGAGTTTGGAGCAAGCCTTTTTCAACAGGGATGCTTGGTCTCCCAGTAAAAGAACATTCAGTGTTAGTAACCTTGAGTACCTGAGAGCAGCTGTCACAGGGAGAGCTCCTAGAAGGGTTTGTAAATGCTGATGCCTAAAATCCATCCAGAATCATGACACTTTATTAAGGAATAATATCACTTGTACACATAGCAAAAATACAAAGAACATGTTTTATTTGGGTGAATTGATAGCAAAAATGACTTTAATCAGGATTATAAAAAATTTTCAAGGTAAACCAACAGCATGTTTTTAAAAGAAATATTCCTCAACATTAATTTTGTGTTTGGTGATCTCCTTGTATTTACTATACTCTCATATTATCCATGTAACTTTACACACTGGCATATTATTATTTTCTGTTGTACAGAGAGTGCTTAACAGACATTAAATTGACAATGCAAGTTATGTCTCTTTAGCCCATCTTATTCTTTGCTTGCTTGTCTGTGTAGTCTAAAAGTCTGGGAAATATACCTTTAAATTCATTATTTTTTGCCATTGGATCTTGACTTGGGGTTGGAGTAAAACACTGCAAATATCGGGGAGTTACAGGCACTGCAATTAGCAATTTTTCTCAGCAACAATGGCAACATTCCTGCTAAATGATTTGTTATGTTTTTAATTACTGGATTATATCTGAAATCAAGTATTCAACTTTGCATATTTCTAATTTGTTCAAATTATAGTCACATCATTATGTTCAAATCACAGTACCCAAAATGTGGTTTTGCTACAGGATAATTAACCGATGACTTTGAAATATGCAAGCAGGGAGCCTCATTTAGGTAGACAGTACAAGAAATAAGAGGAGCTAGTGATGCATTCCATTGCATTCTTATCTTTTGAAAACAAAGCTTCAATTTGCTTTGTTCTTGATTGCATTATTCCATGACAGATTTTGTGATCTATAGTTATCTTACATTGCTGCAACATTGAAACTCTTCACCCTTTAACATGTGCTCCTGAACTAATTGCTTTGAAGTTCCCCAAAGAATTACTCCAGTGAAAAATAAACATAACTAGCAAGACAAGTTCAGTGATATGAATAGTAAGAGTAATGATTTGTGTATACTATGATTTCTGCAGTACTCCAGCCAAATTGTTACATATTGGACTACGTATTTACAAAAGAGGTCATATTGTGTCTTTATTTTTCCCTATCAATTGGATTTTTGCACAAAGATAGGTAAAATACGGTTTTCAATGAATTGTCAAGTGATAGTATGGTGTTGCTTGTGGTGAAACTGCAAGTTAAAAGGCTTTTCCCACTTTTCCATCCATCTGATCTGTTTCTATGACTGTCCATCTTTTCTGCATCAGTAATATTTTTAACTCTTGTAAAGAAAAAAAAATATAGAGAATGTGTGACAACTTGAAATAGGTATACTCTTTTTGGTGAATGATTCTACCATAATGAATAATTCAGTTAATCTTTTTTAATGTACTTTAAACATAAACCCATGTGCATGTAAACCTAAGACATATAGCCAGACTACACTATAGCATGTTAGCAAATAAAATAATAAAAGCAATAGGCACAAAGCTGTAATCAAAATACATGACACCCTTAGCTGCCATCTTAATTTCTTATCCTTCTAAATACCTATTCCATTTCATAAAACCAAAATATTTTTTCCATGCATTTAGAGGTAAATGGCACCTGTCCTGGACTTCAGATGCCACATATGCTGGCCACTATGTATATTAATCACCCTAATGATAGAATTAAATTTGTGAAAATAAAAAATGACCAGCTAGCTACATTGCTTTTAAATTACTGTATCATTTTCTCTCTTTCCTGACTTGTGTAGAGTCATAAATCCAGATTCAAATTTGTTCTCATAACACGTTTCTGTGCATATGAGAGGAAAAAAAAAAAAAAACAGGACCACAAAATGTATATTAGGAAATTATCTTGTTCTATTCATAATGCTCACTGTGTTTCCTTAACTTTATGATCCACACACTTTTTTTCATCTACCTCCCTCCCTTACTGGCTTACCTTTCCTGCATCACTGCTGTGTAACTTAACAGACTTCACTGAGTGTAAAAGCCCAAAGTACAGCAAAATAAAATATCACCAAACAGTTACTCTAGCAGGCTGACACTGTTTGCCTGTGACAGCCACATAGCAAGAGGGAAGTTTACTTTCTCAGGGGAATCTCAGGGATAAGTACAGTTTCTGAGTTTCGAAAACCAGTATGCTGTACACTCTCATAAGGTATTTGAGCTATGTTATATGTGGATATGTTTTAGGAATTGTTTGAATGGAAGTCTGTACGTATGAATACTTCATAAATCCATGAGCAGTCTGTGATAATACTGGATTGTAGAAAAGTGTAATTTATTGGCATTTCTGAATTCAGTTGCTCAATTTTTACTGGAAATTTCTCCCATTCTGTTCCCTGTTTTTCTTTTCAATACTTGTTTAAGTTGGAATGGTCATTTTTCTATTGAAATTGGTTTTGTACTACCATTTTTCTGTCTGATCATCCGGACCTAAGTCAACGGAAGGATGCAAGATAGAATGCTAATCCTCATTAAAAACATTTGAAGAAAATTTCCAATTCCTGATGTGCACTCTGATTTGGAATATGCTCACATAAATCTATGAAGGGAAGCTTATAATTTAATAAATATATTCTGAACCATTGATAGATTAATTTAGAAACAGGGGTTGGCAAGTGAATGTTAAAAACCTATAAATGTTTACCTGCTGCTTAAAGGCTGTTAATGTCTGTGCAAAGTTTCACAAGATGATTCCTAGCATGATACAAATATTACAACAGTTTATTTCACTGGTGGATGAATATAGATAATAGTGTTAGGTATGAATTGACCTTCTAACTGAAGTTTGTTATGCATAATATATATTTATCAGATAAGGGTATGCTTGTACATGCCTGAAGGGTACACAGAATATATTGCTTTTGTAATCTAGAAATAATTCCTTTTTATTTTGGTGTAAATGTAGTTGCACAAATGATAAGGAAAGTGTTCTATTAAACCCAACAGAGAGCTCAGGCACAGTCTTCATTAAAGTGGTACAAAGACCACACCATCTGCTACAACTAGTCCCAGCTCTCACTGGGTTTGTTTGCTCAGTAGTTCCTGCTGGCTGAAGCCACCTGTTCACTTAATTAGAAACACGTTCTTAAAATACTGCGTACTACAAGCACTGTGTCTCTCAAGAGGTGGGGTTCTCAGGCAAAGAAGCAAGTTAGGCAAAACTTTCTTTGTATCTTAAGCCTGAGAAACTGAATAAAGGAAAGGAGGAAATCAGGTGTAACTTTCAGAAAATACTTCACCAAATGTTGTTTTGTTGTGGGGAGAAAAACTTATTTACTTTTCTCTTTTTCAGTAGTACTAGTTTTATTCAGCCCTACTGAACTCAGTTAAGACAGTTCTGCATTTCACTAGCATGAAGAAGAGAAAGTTGTGACTGTGCAAACACAAAATTAAAGGTAAAATAAGAGAAAGTACAGCTCAGGTTTTTACTGTCATCATAAATCAAGATATAAAATGAAAGCAAAAGCTGCATTTGAAACTTGCAGTAACCAGATGGAAGTGAAAGTTCTCAAATCTGATCTAAAGCACTATTTCTTTCCAATCAAAATATGAAAAATGTTTTCAGGCAGACTAAAGTTGAGCAGGGAAGTATGCCTCATTAGAATAGTAATTTACTACTGTGCAAAACAAGCCTTCATGAGCTCTGAACATTACTTGCGTGTTAGTATCCCCAGAAAAGATTAAAGTTCTACTTGGTTTTCCTTTCCACTGACCAACTGCCTGAAAGCAAATAATATCAAAAATATATCCACCTACTTTACTGGGAAAACTGTGACCTGTCTGGGTCCCCCTAAGGATGACTGAACAGCAAAGAGAACGTTGACATGAAATGTTGGGCATTGGAAACTAGTTTCTGTTCCAGTTAGGACATGTGTATACTCTTCAGTGGGGTGGTTTTTTCACTTTCCTTCTTACTCAAGGCCTCTGTAATTGCTCTGGTTTTGTATGTGTATAACTGCAGGATTGGGTCCACTGAATTCAAATATTTGATTGGTATTACTGGAACTGTGTATAATAAATAGATCAGTGTTCATGTCTGCTTTTTTTTATGAAATGTATTGTTTTACCATTGTTTGATAGGATTTGCAGGGTAGACTTTTATCTTGAACAACCACTTGCATATCCCTGTGCAGTTTCCCAGCTGAAATTGTACAACCCAACAGCAACTTCTGAAAAGATAAGAATTTCAAAAAAAGTGTGTTCTTCAGATTTGTTTTGCATAGCTGTAGAACTAGATCATTATTATATTAAGAAATAAATGTTAAAAGTTTTATATGTTTAAATAGATTATTAAATGTTAGACCTGCAGGGTGTGTCTCTAACTTTATTGCTTGCCTTTATGCTAGCAATCTTAATGAATTGGTTAATTACTTAATGGGACTTGAAGATAATAAACCTTCACTAAGATTTTAATATTAATTATGACTATTATCATTATTAAGTATTACTAATTTACTGCAGGAGGGACTGGAACGTGTCTGCTGGTACAGAAGATAGTGTAGAAATCACAGTATCTCTTAATTTTGTTCTCTGTTTAACTCAGGGCGGTTTCTGGCTGTGATGAGGGAGAAAGAGTTGAATCACATAAGTGAATTATTCCCTATTGGAAACCCAACAGTGTATACAATGCTTCATGACCAGTCTTATTTCTTTCTCCCTCTAATCTCTCCTGGTACTGTACTCTCATAATGTTGTAGCCTTGTCTTATTTCTTGCCTTCTGTAATTACCTATCCTATTATATCCAGCTTCCTTTGCAGTCATGCTGTAGTTATTACTCTCTTTAACCCTGCAAATTCCCTTTGGGGTTTGCCTTAATTTTGGCAGTTCTAAGGCTGTATATTCTTCATCTTCTGATTTCACTAGTAAATCAGATGTCGATAAAATTCGGTGTAATAGGTCAAGCAGAGATAGATCGCCAATTACCCTTTGTGTTTCTGAACTGTGGGGTTATACTTCCATGAACTGTATGTGAGTGGTTCGGCTCTTTACTTTGGCTGTGATGTGTATTTCCAAACATAGCATGTGACTTAACAAGTCTAGCCATTTTCACAGATGCCGAGGAGGAAGGATGTGGGTCCTGCCTCTTCAGTGAAGCAAAGACACAGTCCAGTCAGTTAAAATGTGAATTTGCAACAGTTTAACCAAGCAGTTAAACTTCTTTCTTTCACAGCATTGGGTCCTAGGACAAAGATCAGAAAAAGTGTTTTGAGTATTCAGCTCTGAACAACTCCAGAGTCAGTAGTAGATTGTTCTTGCCAAGGTGCATTCAGATGGGAACTACGTTCTTCTAGAGGGCTGGAACACAGCAGGATTAATTAATTTTTAAGGGAAGTTAGAATATAGAGCTATTGAGTATGAAGTCTGAAGTGTAAGAAAAGATGGTAGAAAAAGATAATTAGAGGAACTGGTTTTACTGGGGTAATGTACGTTTTCCTGTTTGTGTTTCTTTTTTTTTTTTTTCAAAACTGTATTTGAGGCATAAATTAAACAGTAAAATAAATAACTTTGTTAATGGAAGAACTACAGACTGAGCAACGTTCAAAGGTTGCCACATTTTTTTCCTTCAGCTAATTTAATTGGCTGTTTGACCAGTTCTATGGCTGGCCAATACCTTTAGTCAATATACATCATACTAGAAAATTGACAAGTACCTTTTATACATAGAATAAGTTGAAACATATTAAGAATTCTCCTTAAATACCATAAAATATGGATGAATTCTAACAAAGAGGTAGATGTATCAGAATAAAATTAATTTTGTGTATGTCAAGTTGATATGGCAGTTGCCATGGTAAACATTGTACATAAATACTTAAATAAATAGTTATATACTTAGAATGGTAGCAAGCTGTTAACCAAGATTTAGACACTGATAAACAAGACCCTGTAGAGCATCCTGGTGCTTTCAACTGTCTATATATCTGTTCAATTAGGGAACGTACAATTCAATAAAGCCTAATTGTTCCAGCCTTTAATTGGAGGCTGGAGAAACAGGCATAGGAGAAGAAATAACAATAAGCATCACAGAAAGTTTTAAAAGAAAAGGAAGTAGTTTTGGATCCATACAGTTTACCATCACAATATGTCTGCTCCTGAGACTGTGGGCATTAAAACGGAAAATAAAATTCAGTATAACTTGCAAATTCAATTGTTATGATGATGAGATAAATGAAATATTTCAACACAAGTCGTTACAGTCTTTTCAAAATAACAGTCCTTGAATGTTTTTGTTAGCCCCAAAAGAAAAGTAAGTGTAACTCTCTTTAGATTATGAGGGAGGGCAGCATTTTGATTAAAGACAGAAGGTGATGTCAGACTGACTGAAAACAGAAAGGATTTGGGCTAAAAATAAGAAACCAAAATGAATTATTTTGATGCTACATCACAAAATTTTAAAATAGTAGATTTTGAAGTTATTCAGAAACATCATTGTTCTTGTATTCTGTGTTTTAATATGACATCTGTGTTCCAAGGCCAGTCAGGGATTGTAGTATTTTTTTGTGTCTTTTGATTTTAGCTATGATTAGCTGCTCAAAGATTATTATCCTCTTCCCTTGAACTCTTATCTCTCCAGGCATATCCTAAGGCAGTTAAGTTTTGTACCTCATTATTTCTCTAATTTAGCCATGGTATAATAAGGAATGATTCATATTAACAGCTTGTTAAAATAACATATCCCACTTTTGCTATCAGCAGTCCTCCTGCTAGACCAGTAGCCCCAACTAAGTACTTAAACGCTGTCCTGCCAAGAACTTACCAGTGGTTTTCTGTGTGGGTGATAAAGTGGCCTGCATGTCCTTATACTCTATTTGGGTTTTAAAATAATATTAGGACTATGTCTTGTGTGCTTATAAAGAATTAGTCTAATAATTAATGATCATCCATGCTGTATTACCATCATCAGTGCAGTTACGTTTTTGGGGTGATTATATGTAGTGACTCATAGAAACCATCATTGAACTTTGTATTTTCTAAATAACTAGGTTTCAGCAGCAAGATGAAATAATTGTTATTTAAACAATAGGTAACCTGTTAAAGATTAATGTCTGCCTGATGATATATCTTGCTTCATCTGCAGCAGTGCTATTTGGAAATGATCTAGTTATGAGCCAGTAAAAAATCTCACTGTGGGACAAAGATTTTCCACTTCTAAGTCAAATCAGTTGTTATTTATCCCATGTATAAAATATTTCAAAATTGGTAAACCTGTGCTCTGAGGTCAGAAGGAAAGTAGGCATGATCTCCAGACTGTGTGATATGATATAATTCTGTTTGCTGCTGGATTTGCTTCAAGAGGGTTATTGTGGTGCAGATGAATACGGGTTTTAAGTATTATCTTTTCCAAATAACTGTAAATTTAGCACTCCTTTCTCATATGTTGATCATTGATTATGATTTACTTTACTTCAGGGAGAAGCAAATAGAAAAAAATGGTATTATGCATTCAGCAATCTCATAGTACTAAAGAATTATTGCAGTATTTCTGTGGTGCAACAGAAAACACATGCAGATGATTTATTTATTATAATATTGTTTGTGATGTTTTTATGCATTTCTAATGGTCTAATATTTAGTTGTCCCTAGAATAGTTATTTTTAGTAAATTGATCAGTTTGTCTACCTATTGGCTAGTTCATATAGGAAAGATATTTCTGAGAAGTGAATAATTTGTGAATATAAACTGATATAGTCATATAGGTCCAATTCATTATTCAGACACTTATCCTAGATAAGAGTTCCTCAGCATAAAGTCAGTCATACTTTCTGTTGTAGATTAAACCTATCTTAGGCTTTGACCTTCTACCAGCTTCCATGCTGTTATATTCCTTGTGTAAAATTAATAGCTATGAAATACATAGGTGAAATTAGAAATGTCTTAGAGCTTACAAATCTTCGGCAAGATCAGCTGTTTTACAAAGAGAGAAGGAAAAGTTAAGAAGAACTGCATCATTCTAAAATGTAATGCGTGTATCAAGAGTTTGAGTAGCATGGCAGCACTGTGCCCAGAGTTACCATTGCCACGTATTCCTCATGTGTAACCTTCTCTACGACCCGTATCAGGTCCCATGCATTTGATCCTAAACTTTCTGATCTGTATATGACACCCATTCCCATTTTGCTGAATCATTGTCCTTATAGTCCAAAGAATCTGCAAAAGTTGAGTGATTCCTGCTTTCTGTCTTCGCCTATATATAGATCACAACTTAGTATCATCTGCCATCATACCATTACTACAGAAAGATTTTTTAGCTTCCCAGGGAATGGCTTACATTTATTGCCTGCCATGACAAACCTAAATAATGCTGTGCCATTTAGACAGCTTAGTAACTGTTTTGGGGCTTCTTCAGAGAATATATAAACACCAAGTTGCACCCGTTCAGCTGCTGAAATGTTTTGTTTTACTGATACCATCCATTTTTCTGTCTTTTAAATTGTTACCAATTCAGGACAATATTAGATCTCTCATTTTAAAGACAATTCAGATTACCTAGCATAGTTCATATGGAATTTCCCCAGATACTTCATGACCATAAATGCCATGAAAAGTTACCTGCCATTAATGCATCTGATGAATGGCTTGGGAAAATAAATAAATAAATTGTGGCTAAATAACAATAAACTAATTAATTGTTGTTTGTGTTTTCTTGCTAGGACATAAGAAACTCATTTAGAGCTGCCATTACTTGTTGGGTAAATATATTCTGGGAATAATAAATGTATAAGATTATTCACTGTTCAGAGTAAATACATGATTAGTAGTTGTCAAAATGCGTATTCTTGACAACAATAGGGCTTAACAGCTGCTTTGCTGCACTGTGCCAAGACTTGCT
>JAVJGJ010000034.1:19838664-19855814 GCA_035590215.1 Microhierax caerulescens
CCCCCCCCCCCCCCCCCCCCCCCCCCCCCCCCCCCAAAGGGCCATCATTCCCTCTAGAGTTTGATTATCTTGGAAAGCACAGTGCAATGACTGTGGAATAGTTTTGTCCTTGTAGCCTTTTCAAAATGGTAACTCATTACTCTTTATCAGACTTTGGGCCCTCTGGATGCCCAAACAGGTCTTGCCTACTACCAGCATTTTCAAAGGAGTATGAGGACTCTGAGTGCTTCTGGTTTTGAAGAGTTTAACTGTAACTTCCAGAGTGGTGTTTATGGAAATCTATACATTCATATAAATTAACCTTTTGTGTTAACTTCATGACAGATTCATTTGTACTGAGGTTGAGAAGAATTTTGGTGAGGTGCATAGAGGTTAGAAATATGACCCTGTGATTACTTACAGAAATTTATTACTTATGTGCAGTTTGTTTCTGCTCTTCTTGCTCTGTTTGATGTCAGTGGGTTGGAATATGCAGGATCTTCAATAGGATTTTGGATTCACAATATATCCTGAAGATTTTACTCCATGTCTATCAACTTTATCAAAAGCAATAAAGTTTTGATCATTTCTTTGGGATGAAAGACTTACCAGAGTGTCTAGCAATATAGCCAATTTTTATGGTACCATTATGGCCATTTCGAAATTATGTGAACAGTTATACTGTTAGTACAAGACAGTACTGCAGAGCTTATTTTAATTTCTAAGAAAGTTACCCCCTAACTCACAATAAAGAATGATAAGAGCCTCTCTTTTAAAATTTCTAGATAAAAGCTAAAGTAAAAATAAATGTATAAAAGCAGTTTTTCCCATCAAGTTAATCTTATCACATTGTTAGTAGTGTTTATTTTTTAATTTGGATAAATATAATTTTACTGCAATGAGTTTCTTGATTGGAATTTAAGGAAATTTCAGCTTTGAGCTGTGAAATATACAAGCAGAGATTTAACAGAAGAGAGATTTATGCAAAAGAAAGATGTGCTTCTTGCCATGTAAGTGAGCTGAGAAGACTGTGGTATTAACATTTTACAAGGGAATTTGATTGTTCAAAAAACTCTGGGGACCAGAGAGCATAATTTCATATTGGATGCTCCCTTGAAGATATCACAGCCTTTCTAAAGCAGAAGGAAATTAATGTGTTGCTGTTTGTTTGCTCTATCGTTATTTCATTATTTATTTTTACACCTAAAATTCCAAGAAAAAGAAGCTACCTCTTGCAGGCATTTGAAAGCTTTATTAAAAAAAATAAATCATTTCTAACTAGAAACAAATGTGGTCAAAATGCAGATGTCTTTAAGGGGAGAATTGGATCTAATTTATTACTTTAAACAACAGCTCAGATTGAGTGGATGAAAAGATTGATTCTAATCTCCAACACAGCAGTGGAAACTTAAAGGAAGTCTACTGAACAAAATAGTACAGGTTAATGAAACGATACTGCTTTGGGGCAGAACCTGTTCAAAGTAAGTGAGGACGAAATATATCAACTTCATCTTTAAAAGTATTTGAAAATTTTGGCATGACTTTTCCTTTAAGCAAAGAACAGTGGGCAGCTAGAACTGATTATATTTTAAATATTTATGAGTGTGTTGTTCATGTTTGGTTTACACCATTGAAATTACCCTTAACATTGCAATGAGACTGCACTAGACTGATGTCTTTAAAATAGGCACTTTCTTAAATTCTAAAACATATTCAAAATAAAAACATGTACAGATTAAAATAAAAAATAGATCCTAGGGTAGTGAAGGAAAAAAGAAAATTAAGAACCTTTAGTATTTTCTCTGAAGTCAACTGCAAATCTTACAGTCACTTTCTTTTTATCATTCAGTATGTAAATATTGGTTTAAATTTCAAAGAATTCTATTCCTTTGGTTTTGTCACTTTAATAACAAATTTAAATCTATTTATAAATTTCTATAAGGAAGAATGCAGTTGATTTCAGTGCTGCTGTGTGCTGTACTCCCCTTACATGGGCTGTTGGGTGTATATCTTGGCTCAGGTTTGGCGAGAAGGGCTTTTGGTCCAGCCTCTCTGTGTGGAGTTAGAGGCAGGGTGGCAGAGTGTAGGTTCAGCTTTGGAGCTGAAAACTAGACAAAGTTCACAGTGACAGCTTGTCCCGATTTTCAGAGGCTATAAAGAAACAGATGAAATCAGAGAGGCTCTGGAATCTTCCTTTCTGTACTCTATTTTAAATTAGTTTTATCCTTGCAAAAATAAATGATCACTATGTGAAACATTATTCCTCAAAAAGTGGTCATAATATTCAACTCTGTTGCTTTGTACCATGGGTGCTCAGTAAAGTACAGTACATTTATGGTTCCATCTGGAAAGACTCTGCAGTAATGAACTCATGTTGTTGTTTTGCCAATTTAACACTTCATGAAATACTGAAGTGCCTCTTGCATGTTCAGAAAGGATTTCTGCTAGTGATTTCGTGAGAAGCAATTCAAATTGAATACAGTAATTTTGAACTGTTTGTTTAATAATATGAAGAGCAATAATAACAATCATAAAATCATCTGTGCTTATGTATTAACATGGAAAGAATCAGAATTGATGTAAGAATCACTGGAGTGCCTTTGTCCCTTAGTGTGTGACCACTGGCTCCAGCAGAGCCACCAAACTGATTTATGCCTCTGAATGATCTGGCTCTTTAGATCTCCACAAATTCAGGCTATTTATATCAGCTGTTCGTTTTGTGTATAATGTTTTCCAGAGCTGAATAAATATTATAAAGAAAAAAAAAAAGAGCTGGTAAATATTCAATTGAATTCTAAATTGAATTCACATCAGCCAGGCTAGTGGCCTTCCATTTGACTTTCAATTTGCTCTGAAAAGTAAGTTTTAGTTGCATGAATGTGGATAGAAAGTGAATGCTAAACTGACTTGAGTACTTAGCAAAAGTAGACTTGATTTTACTCTAAGTGATGCTGATGTAGATCAGGGTAGCAGCTCAAGAATCAGTGGAATAAAACTAAATGGTTTTTAATATATCACAACGACATAGCATGTTATATGCGACCATGTGCCCTTTGGCACTCTAGGAATACAGTTTCCCAGAATTACTAACTAATATTTCCTATGTGTCTAGGATCTGTACGTATCCTTTGCAGCATGACTGTACAAATACAGATCTTTCCATTAGTATTTGCCAGTATTTTATTAAATTACAGAAGAATACTTGGAACTGACTCTTCTGTTCTTGAAGGAGGAACTTTTCTTGGCACTTCCTATATCTATTTGTCTCTAAACAAAGATTAGATCATCAAACTCATTGCAGCTTGTATTTTTTTTTTTTTTTTTGAAAGCAGTAAGCATATGGCCAAAATTACTCCATGTGACTTCAAGTGCTTTCCATTCTGAGGAATGGTGTTTTGTAATATTAAAGTTTCTCAATTTTTTATACCTAATTTTGATAGTTTTATTTAGTACGATGTATCCTTACATGCATATATTTTCTGTCCTTTGTATGCGTTCTGGGTTATGACATGAACTATCTCGTAATTTCATAGGGGTATAATTAAAGTATTATTTTAACTTACATATGTTTGAACCTCTAGGTTATGAAGGACTTCCCATTTTCCTTTTTGATACTATATACACTGAAATCATCTGGGATGCTCAGGCTGGCAGCCTAGGGTTTAAGCCCAACGGACAGTTTCAGTTAAAGGACCACAGCATAGAAATGTGTTCCTTTTTTCACTGCAACTTCCTCACTTTTTGTCAAGATTTGTTTGATTTCCCAAACATACACAGAGAAACAGAGTGAATGGATGTAACAATTTTTTGATTTATTTTCTGTTTCACTTGCTTTATTTTGGAGATTTCTTGAGAGATTGAGTAGTAGAGATCAGTTTTAATATCAGACATCCTTCAGTGAATTTCTTCTGAAGTAATTGCATATGCAGTCTATGTATATCTGCATAAAGGTGTGTAGATATTTTAGGTTACTAGTTATTTAGTTTATGAGATGACAGAGATAGAAAAAACACACAAACCATGTAGATAGTAGATTTGCATATTCTGTTTTTGACTTAAAAACATACTGTATGTTTTTTCAGATATGAACTGTTTTTCAACATATTTCAGGTTTCACAGTAGCTAGGGTGTTGCTCATCACAAGAATTCTAAAGGGCTGCTGTATTAATAATAAATAGTGGTGGTGATAATGGTAACAGTAGTAAGGATAAAATTATTTAAAGCAAAATCTAAGTCTTTTCAGGCATTGGTGTATTGTCAGGGTCTCTTGGGACATTTTTTGGACAATAAGTCCCAGGGGACTTATGACAGCATGGCTTTACTGCTTTTCCCAACCAGCTGAATAGGAAACGTCTATGATAAAGAGGTAGGAATAGCGATGTAATGCAGCAGGTAAGCCTGGCATTCATTTGACAGCACTAGAACTCTGTTTTCAGTCCCAGATTGGCACCATCTGGATTGCACCATTCGTAATGGGATCATATGTGTACATGCAATTAGTTTATGCCAGTAGCTGTGGGGATTAGATGAAATTATGAGGCAGTAAATGCTGTTTTAAAACCAGCTTGATTCTGTAAACCCAACTTGAAAGCCACTATAATTCTGGCAATTACCCTAGGGACGGCTGGGTTTAGAGGCAAAAATAGGACTCTCATGCTCTTAACACATCATCACCTCTTCTCCTGGAGCTGAAGAGCTTCTTAAATGCAAGGTGATTTGGGGGAGGTTTTTGTAGAACTGGAAGAGTATGGAATGGAAAATCAGAAGCTGCAGATTGATATAAAGGAGGACTTGTGACAATGATGACCAGTAGTGTTTAATGTGACAGAAGAGAGGAGACAAAGGCTAGAAAGGTGGTGGTGGGAGATATATCTTTAGAAGTGAAATCTTTATTAATATGAAAATTCCTGGCAGAGATATGTGTAGTCAGAGGAATCTTTAGTTACTGTCTGCTTGCGTTTCTTCAATGAATTAGCCTGGAAGCCACCATGTGGATTAATACTTTTTTTTTTTTTTTTAATTGACAATTACTCAATGACTGTTTTCATGTAATAAAAATCAGTCTGGAGTAAACTTAGAGGCTGAGTCATTCTTCCCACGGGATAGCAGGTGAAATTCTGAGATGATGTCAGTAGTGAATCAACTGATGTTGGCATTAAATCTCTTTCAGTGTAGAAATGACTCACAGCGCACATCCAAATTGAAATCTCTTATGAATTTGTTCTACTTACCTCTGGGGCTGAAAGGACTAGTCTCTGTGTTCCAATCTGTCAGAAACTCTACATCTTTATTATCCATGTTCAACTTCTTTAATGGGAAATGTAAGAAAAAAAATATTGCTTTTTCATGCAGGTAAGATTCCCTTAGTGAATAAGCCCCCAGTCATTCCACTTCTGGGCTCTCAGAGAAACAATATATCTGCATGTAACAATAGTCTAAAAATAGTTGCTTCAGGGACCCAGGAAATGAATACACATCTATACCCACAGATATATATAAAGGAAGAGCAGTTTTCAAGGGAATTATTGATAATGTATGTAAGAAAATATTGGAACATCAAATATTGTAGATAATTATATTTTCAAAAGCCGAAGGACTTAAAAAGCAAGTGTTGGGCTTTCTGTGTCATGGTTGAAAAGAAAAACACTTTTAGTTTTTCTGCACTAGATACCTGAAAGAAGTTGTATCTCTGCTTAAGCATTAAATGGTTCTATTTGTAAAGTGTACCTTTCAAAGCTTTTAAAATAATTTCCTTTTATTTCCTCAGACAGTGAACTAGGAGGGGTAAAAAATAGTTGAAATTAAAAAAAAAAATAATTTGGTACAAAACCAAGAACAATAAAGAACAGGAGAATTAGGAAATAGTACAAATAGTATGACTTCCCCAAAATAGAAACCATGTTGCTAAAAAGTTGCACATCACAAACGTATGTAACATAATAGGGACCTCTTTCATCGATGTATCAATAATGATGAACACTTCAGGGGTTTGATACGAGGCTTGTTGAAGGAGGTATATTACCTCTGAAGCTGATTGAATGTAATACTTTATTCCTATCTAGTAATGATTTTGTTTGTTTGTTTTCCTATTAATTTACTTTGAGGTGATCAACTGAAATTAGAAGAAAAGAAAAAAGGGAGACAACTGCTGTAGCTATAGCAGAGAGTACATTAATGCTGTGCACAGGATCACCCCATCACTGAACACAAAACCTTATGTGCACTGTATACCCTGATAAGGCTTTAAAGGTTTAATTTCTTTTATTTGTTACCAAACTGACTTTTTTCATGCTTTCCTCCAATGTAAGAACTTTCTTTCTGAAGCTCATGTGAAAAATTGATACATTATGTTAGACTGTGTGTAATAAAAATACACACACGCATACAGTACAGAATGATACTGATTTCCCTACCCTGGCACATCCCACTGGACCCAACCATGGTAAATCATCTTCCCAAGGCCCTGTAAACACTGACTTTGCAGCAATCCCTTTTTTACGTACTTTGTAAAGGTGAGTATAGATAGAGAGAACACAGCGGTGTGCCATATTGATATATTCCAGCTGGGTCAATGAAGCTGACTTACAGGATAACCACAAAAGCTTGCTACACAGGTTTTATCGCACAGCTGTAAGCCAGGCAGGTATCTTCATTAGCACTATGCTGGGCGAGCCAGGTGCCAGCTTGTGGCATGGCTCACAGCCATGTCCCTTTGTTATTCCCAACCTCTTGCTCATCATAAGTCCCTGAGGAAAACTTTGTGAAGAAGCAGGTTAGAGACTTCACAAGGGAGAGAAACAGCCAGTAAGAATGAAAGCAGCAATAACAGCAGACAGTGCTATGTTTCCTATTCTGCACAGTCAGATTTCATTTTCATGAAAGCTTGGCTTTGGGTACGCAGGAAATGAAAATGTGTCTGAATCTTGGCCCAGTATGGGACAGGGGGTGTAAATGGAATTTTTCAGCAAATTCTGTTCTTTCAACTGGGCTTAGGGATTGGCTGGTTGTTACAGTCCTTCCTGCTGCTCAATGTCGTTTAACATCTCTCTTTATCTTAATTCCCCTTCCCCCTCATGTCTTCTCACCCTCATATGACTAATTTAATTTTCTTTCCAGTAGCCTGATTTCCTCCTAACTCAACTCACAGGTTCAAATGAGTCATGTCTTTTGTACACACCCAGTGTTCGCTCTGCTGTGGTTGCCGTTCCCTTTCCCTACACAGGGTCAACCCTTTCTCTTTAGATTGCAAATATTTTAGGTACAAATTATCTATATGATCACAGTGGCTACTATTTCAGCACCACCATAATACATGTGTTGAATAATAAACCAATGAAAATTTAATCATGCCCCACAGTCATGCTGAATATATTTCATTTGAAAGTTACATTAGAAAAAAAAAAATAGTATAAATGACTGTGTGTGATTGTGGTCATATATGTATTCACATTTCTATGTCTATAATGTACATACATCTGTGTAAAAATTGATACAGGGACCATATTCCCATTACATATTAGCTTTTTTTTGGAAGAAAAGCTAATCATGTTGTGATTCACATTAAAAACACTGTACTTTCAAAATATTTCAGAATAGATTTATCCTTAGTAGGTTCACAGTTTACAGCTGTGTATTTAAATAATAAAATAAGGGTGCTGAATTTCTGTTCTTCTCTGAAGCAGACAGATTTGCCTTTCTGAAAAGAGGAGAAAAATTGAGAAGGAATTTATATGCAGTGCATCTCTCTCTCTGGATGTCAGCTTAAAAATACAGAGGGTTTTTTAGCCAGTTCTGGGAACTTAAACCTTTTTTTCTGGGAATAAAAAAGCATATACAAAAAACCATATATGCTATATGCTTAGGTTCCTAGATGTGACAAAATATAACTCTCACCTACCCTGCCATTTTTGAAGCTGATATTCCACTATATCAGACAGCTTTGTGTTTGGTTATCCTTTTTTAAGAATGATGCTTTGTAGGTAAATAACCTGAGAACAAAGAGGCATCCTGGATATACTAGCACTGTAACCTCTGGAAGGAGAAATCTGTGCCTTTTACTGTTTTTGTTGAGAGGCTTTAAGTCTTCTCATGACTTTTAATATTCAATATTATTATTTTGAAATTGCAGTAGGTTACTTAAAGTCAAATATAGTACTTGTGTGTTTGAAAAGTGTTTGTGATAAAAGAAAAAAGTACAAGCCTCACTAATATCCTGTTATTTCCATAATTATTTTCCTATGATTTTGCTGTAATAATCTCATTCATTTTTATGAGATATGCAGAACTTAGAGCACATATACCACTATATTTTTAATGTTGTCAAAATGAAAAATTATATTTACTGGGAGAAGTGACATTTTTTGCCTCTTGACAAATTCATGGAAATCTCTTTTTTTACTTGCAAATATTTGCAAAGTAAGAATTGATACCTTTGCACAGATCTGCCTTGTGAGGTGCTATGACACTTTGAAGTTCTTTGATCATTTTATTTAGTTTGTCACACTCCAGGCTGTTTAAATATACTTGGGCATGTTGATAGACTTATTAAACTGGCTAGCAGGGCTGTCTGTGGGGTAGAATTCATTACTCTAGGATTGGATATAATAGAAGAAAAGATTGGATGTCTAAAATAAGTATTTGCAAGTTTTACAACAAAAATTAAAACCAGGTGACACTCCAGTCAAACCTGAATGGATAGCTGTCTTAAATGTCCTTAAACAAATTGCAATGCAAATTAACTGTAACCTGAAGTTAGATGATGTTTCATACTGTCCATGCTGCACTATTCATTATATAATGCACGTAAGATTTTTCACACTGATGAAAAGATTTCTGCAGTAATTTCTGTGGAGCTCAGAGTAAACCACAAGGTCAGGACAGAATAAAGCAAGCTGTTGTCAGTGAACCTATCATCATCACCAGTTGCTAGAGTAAACCTAGTCTTTTTAGAAGATTTCTAGGTGGCGGGTGAGACTTGAAGATAGACAGCCTTTGGCAAAATGGACCTGCTGGAAACCACTGTGGAATATGAATAGAACACCTCTGCATTACTGACAAATGTAACTGTTTTGTGTGGCAGACCATCCGAGTAAACCAGTTTAAACCTGTGCATTGACCTTCACAAATCCAAAGTCTTCTGATGTGTGACTGTGTAATTTTTAAATGTTTTCAGGTTGTAGGAATTGTATTTTCTCTACAGAGGTGCTACAGCTAATATGGTCTTGTGGAGTAATTTACAATTTTTGTCAGATTTGGTATATAAATGTGGAAGGTATTTGCTTAAAGAGGTGTTAGCAGTGCTTTCTTAAACTTTTATTTATCGGTGTTTAGAAAAGGAATAATTAACCAGACAGATTACTTAGCTGTAGTTACATACTTCACTGAAGAGCTCTGGGTCTTCAGCTCAAAGCTGTAAAATTAACTACCAGGCAGTTAAAAATATGTACCTAGCACAGTATTTCATATTTAATGGAAATTCATCAGAAATCCATCAGTCAAAACAGACATGTACAGAAGTATTATTCTGTCACCTTCTAGTTCTTTCTCAGGCTCAGTGATAGCAACAGTGTATCTGAAATAACTGCTATGGCTCTTGCATTTGATGTAACTAAGCTGTTTTATGCCCTCTGAGAACATGGGCCATATTCATTAGTGGAATCTGTTTTGCTTTGTTTTACCTCTGGTTATACTATGATATATAGAACTTGAACAATTAGCCCAAAAGTGTTTAGTTATGTGAAATGTCTCTTCAATTCAAGAAAATAATGTTTTTGTTGTGGCCACCATAAATTTGATTCACATTTCATTTTCCTTTTGGCATGGACAAAAGGCACCTTTCTCTTTTCTACAACAAAAATTGCTTTCTGTTGTAGTAAATGCCTGACTTTCAATGCTTCCTGCAAAGCTGAAGGATTCCTTCTGCAGGGAAAATGTCTCGTCTGAAAATGATTGCTAGGTCTAATCTATAAAAATTTGTCAACATGACTAATTGTAAGATGAGTGGGGATGCTTATTACGTGCAGCATAATGCTGAATATCTTCACTCAATACGGTGACATATTTCAACTGTGACAGTAACATCTCAAACCCTTTCTCACAGCAGGTCAAGAAAATAAATGTGATTCTGCTTCAGAATAAATGGCATAAATGGTTCTAAAACAGATGACAACTGGCAAATTGATGTTTATTCTGTGTAAGAACTGAGACAAATTTTAAATGTTTTTCACAGTGGTTACAGGTTTAGTAGAAATCATTTTCCATTTGCTTGCAGTTTTGCTAGCACCTTTCTATACTACTTCCTTACTTGTTTTTCTATGCATTTTCTTATCCTCTTAGGACAAAAGACGGTACTGTCCTTAAGGGACAACTGAGATGCAGCTGTTTCTACTGTGCTGGCATTGCAGTTAAACTACTAATGAATACATATTCCCCAAGAGATGCATTACCCAGGGAAATTTTCCTAATTCAGAGTGAATTAAGAAGAAAGGAAAATGAGAAAAGAACCATGCCACCCCAAAAAAAAAAAATCACACACCCCCAAAAAAAAAACCCAACAACAACAAAAAACTAACAAAAAACCCAACCCACTTTTCAGCATCCTGTTACTTTAGAAATAAAGCAAAACAGAAATAATTACATAGTGTAACATTGGGAAGACAGTCACCAGGTATCAAAGAATAGATAGAACTGGCTCCAGTCTTGCTTCACTCTTTGCCTTTAACGCTCTCAGTTTTATAAAGCACCTTAGTACCTTCCACAGTCATTGGCTTCAGTACAATTTCACAAAAGTTTTCACGAAATGTTTAAGAATTACACTGTTCTTTTGGGTTTTGCATAATTTTTCCATAGGTGGTAAGTTAAGAATCTGATGATAAAAATATGACAAGTCATTTTTTCAAATCCTTTTTTCTTTAGTTTTTATAATACATTGTTTCTTTTCATCATATCTAAAATATTGTAAATTGACAACGTTCAGATGGTTTTCCTTATGCATGGTTTTTCCTAACCATTCCCTTTCCTTTATAGCTTTTCAAATGAGACCTGTCACTCATTTCTCCCTTGTTGCTGTATGAACAAGATCATCTTGCATGCATAGAGATTGATGCTCTTTGTGTAGTCAATTTTATTGCACGCTTAGGAGTCTCTAAACCTCTGTGACCTTACCAGTAGCTGTGAGGATGAAAGTGTATTGTAAAATTATGGAGAAAAGAAAGTCCGAACAACTGTTCCTGTGGTCTGTACACACAGGGAGGTTATAGTCTGTCAGATATAAAGGCATGGGAGGGCAAATGCAAATGAGGGAAATTGTGGTAGATCAAGGAAAGTGGTTGAGCATTGAAATATTACTGTACATGGAAGTTCAAAGAAAGATTTTTTCAAGAGCACCATTTTGAACAAATCTTGTTCTCTCTCTAAGGATGACATTTCTTAGAATCCAAAATATTTCATAGTAATACCTTTTCTTTTCAGATAAAAGGGTCCCAACATCTTTATTTTCTATCACCTAAGATACTGTAGGATCTTTATCAAAGCTATTTAGTCTTATAAATTACTTGCACTTCTGGAATGGAATTAATATGATACTTACACACCCAGGCTATTAAAATATAGCTCAGATTAACTGAATGTGTCAAAAACAAGCATTCTTTCTATGGAACTTTCAAAAGCTATCACCAAAGGCACTCTAAAAGAAATTCAGCTTCCCAAAAGGTTCCTCTATTTTATTCCTTCTAACAAGCTATTGATAAAGAGCAGTGTACAAATTAATTGCCTGCTTTAATATTTCATCTGTAGGGACAATCAGAGAACATAAAATCTCACAAATTTATCAGTATCTTATGGAATTAAGCTCTAAGACTTTGCTTTGCCACCTGGATGGCTTGATAAAGTCCCAGGTTGGCATTTCCTTGCCTCATCAGCTTTCCATCTGCTTCTTTCTCTCATCTGAAAAACATCTTCATTCCATACCCATGTTTTCTCCTTGTATTAGTAGTTGCTTTTTGTTTTAACCTTTTAAATTCTATTCTATTTAACTATGTAAACAAGCCAACTATTTGGCTAAAAGGACAAAAATTTTAATACCTGGTTTTGACTACAGAGCACAGCATGATTCATTCAGTAATGGCTTTTTGTAATTCCTTCCAGGCAGAATAGTTTATTACAGAATAGAAGTAATGTAAAACCTCAAAACTTATCCATTTGCTATGGATAAGCTTTCAAAACTGGCTGCTTAGCTGAACATCATTATGTTGGAAATCAGGATGGTAATCTCACAAGAATAGTGTTTCTCCTTAATTTTTCAATATTTATTGGTTGATCAAGGGCAGATTAAGAAACCAGAAAACCAAAATACATGTTGAACTCTAGATTATAAAGGATGAAACCTGACAATGAATCCTGACATACCTTCATATGAATAGAAAAAAGCTTTGATAACATTGAAGTAAACTAGAATTTCAGTGGTCTGCTTGCCGGAACTAAGAATGTTTTTCCCGATTCAGAAGGCACTTTTGTACAGGTTCCACATGCACAGAATGCAGGCTTCAGTTTGATACATCTTTAGCTCCAATCTATATGGCTTAAAAAGTCTTTGCTAGAAGACAGGACAAATCTTACTTAGGTATGGGTTTATATCACAGGGTCAGTGCTGCAGCTAGAAAAATTCCTGCAAAACCAGCTTTCGTTCTGGGGAAGTAATAACTCCATCTGCATTTTTACAGTGATCTGTGACCCTTTAGATAAGAGGTGGTCCAAATAGAGTTATTGCTATACTCTCTTAAACATAAAAATTTAAAGTTAGAACCACAAATCTAGAATCCTTTGTGAATTATTTCTTTGCTATTAAAGAAAACACCTTTATAATAAAGAACTGCATCTGTATGTTTGGAATGCATAACTACATACAAGAAAATATCCCTCTGTCATTTTACAGAGAATTATAGGTGTATTCATGCTGGACATCATCTTATAATCACAGCAAGACTAAAAGGTTCAAATTGTTCCTGCCATGCCTGGTCCTTTAGGACCTAAACACCACGGTGTAATATTAAAAGAAAGATGTTCTTCAGCAGGTGCATGATTTTCTTTAGTCAGTGGACCATTGACTTTCTCTCCAGAAGTTCCATTTTTTTCAGAGATCTCTAAGGCCCTGAACACATTAATGGTCTCAATAGAGAACACCCCAATGTCTATTAAATTTTACAATAACAAGTCCCCAGATGAAAGCAATTAGCTGCAGGGATTTGCAGACAGTTCATGTGAATGTCTTTACCTTGTTTCAGAGAGCAAGCACTCAGGCAGCAAAGTAAAAATGAAAGCAAAATAAAAAGCAGAAGGTTTGCTCTAAACATACCACACCTCATAAGGCCCACTGACTGTGGAACAGCTACGGAGACTATACGCAGCAGAAGCGTTATAAATCTGTATGGTGCAGTGCAATGCTTTTAACTCTTACCTGGCAATATATATTTGCCAGGTGAGAGTTATATGATGCATTCCTTGCTCGCTCAGATCATTTGGAAGTTGTACTTGTGTGTGTATAAGATGTGTGTGGCACTATGTAGAAATGTATAGATCATCTACACTTGCATGTTAGGTAGAATCTGTAGACACAGAAGAAAGCAGAGGTACTGCTAAAAATGTGCCTCTGGTCAGAGAGAAAAAAAAAAATTCAAAGTTTTTGGAAACGTAACTAGCTCACTGTACAGAGTATTTTTATAGTTTGGTTCTGCTTGCTTGCTCAAGATCTCTTTTAAAAATAAAAATCCACTTCATGAAAAAATAATTTTCATAATTATTATTTTATATGAGCTAACATAGTTTTATCGTTATGCATATGTAATGGAAAGTGGTTATTCTTGACTCTTGTTAGAGAGCTAGAATTAATTTCCCACTCTTACAGTTACTATAGTAACTGCACTGGAAAGCGCCTATTTGGATATTTTTATTCTGAAATAACTAGACTTTTCAATGTAACTTCAGCTGCTTCCAGAGCGATGAATGTTAGGAGAAGAAATATACATCAGAGAATAACATCTCGCCTGAGTTGCGTATTGATATGCCAACAGCATTTTACATTCGTATCCTGCCTTTGGCATAGTTTACTGAGGTAGTTAAAGTTCTGTAGGTACAACCTACAGTGTAGCTGGAGAGAAGACATGTGAGAACAAGTCACTTAGACCTTCCCTTTGAAAAAAAAATATCTTAAATTTGTGTTTGAATGAGCCAACTAAATTTAGCTAACTTGAGGTGGCACTCTAAGAAAAACAATGGAGTGTCAAGGAACCTTGCCTATATCTCATCTTCCTGATTTATATGAAAGTGATGCATGATAAGCAATATTTAGATATTTATTTTTTTTAGGAAATGTTTCGTTCGCTATATAATGATTGTTATATTTTTGAGCACTTGTAAGAAAATTAAAGGAGAGAAAAGGCTGTAGTCGGAAAGCTGCCGGGCAGGCAGAGATATTCCTCTCATATAGATCAGCAGTTAAGGTATTCAGAAAATAAGAGAAGTGAGTTTGTTCCTACAATATAATTTTAGCCACTTGTTTCCCCCTTTCCAGAGAGCTTTAATCAGTAAAGTTTATGTTATTCAGTGATGGTCATCTGATGGATCTGTTTTGCTTTGTATAAAATAAAGCATGAGGCAATGAGAATCATGGGGGCTTGAGAGTTCATGTGGAAAGGTTCTTTCTGTAACCCATTTAACCTTTCCTTAACCTATTAATAAGAGAGATTCTCATAAATGTCTCTTATGTCATGTAGCCTGGTACCTGGGGTGTGAAAGGGGTATGGTGCTGCACTGTGTTCCCTCAAGCTGAGAGTGGGTATCTACCAGCCTACCTAAAAAAATGTTAGCAGAGTTTGTTAAATTCTGTAAATATAGACTCAACTGTTTGTGACTGCCTAAACAGCAAAAGATTCTGACAAATTTGATATGCCTAGAGAAACTACAGCAAAATAAAACAATGTTCTACACAAATTTCTTCAGGACATGGTGAGTTAAGCTCTAATAGGTATTTTCAGTGTGTAGGGAGTGGAGAGGTATTTATTTGTTTATTTTTCCCATGTGAAATCTAAAATATCACCAGAGATGAAACTACAATTTGCACATTTTTTTTTAATAGCATTTAACAATTTTTCTCATGCCTAATACTTTTAAAACTTCATTTTTCATCTAACGGTTCATTTGGAAGAGGAAAATATAGTAGACTTGATTGACAGTAGTGACCAAATTAGTCTTTAATCAAAACCTAAAACTTCATAGATAGAACAATATCTATTTAAAAGGACAAAATGTTATGTCTTCAATTTTCTAGCAGGTAATATTAAGTTAATGTATAACAAATCATTAAGTTTTCATTTCACTTTCCCAAGAGTTTGAGATGTCCAGAATATTATTTCTTTGCTCCCTCACCAAGCTTTTTTATTGCTGCTGAAGTACAAGATTGCATAAAATGGCCAAATTGTTTAATTAATTCTTGGTCTATCAGCGTATTGACACTAGTAAATTAAGCATGCTTGGGAAGATTCCCAGACACTGAGGCCAACTGGCACAGATCAACCCGGTGCTAATGAAGTCTCCTACCTGCCAAAACAGGGTGGCTGCATGTGAATGGCATTTTGGGAGTCATCACTGGAAAGCTCTAGCTTGCAATTTAGGCTTGGGGATTATTTGGGAGAGAGCAAATTGGCCTAGGACAGAAGGATTCCCTGAATTATTTCAACAATATACAGGAGCATATTTTATTGTCTGGGAATGGCATAATTAACTAGTATAGATGTAGCCACAAGTACTATGTGGAAGAAATTTCACTGCCAAAGCACTGCATAAACATAACAGTCACTACTAATGAACAATTAGGTTTGTGTTTTTGATGGTTGATGACAGTAGACATTGTAAAGTGCTTTGAAATCTAATGATAATAAGCTGTGTAGAAAAGCTGTGTGATGTTAATTGTGGAAGTAAAAATATATTCGAGATCTGCAGTGCTGTGCCATCATGGCAAATGACACAAGTTCTTCTTTAGGTGGTTTCTTTGTTAACTGCTTTTGCTCAGATCCCTCAGGATATTTATCATTCAGCTTACAGACATTGTTCCAAATGTTCTTTTTTTCTAGCAAATGGAGTAGCTTGGAAACAAAAGCTTTGAACTGACAGTTGAAACTTCACATCACTGAGAACCTCATTATTAGTTTGCAGTAGCTTGTATGAAATTGTGTCTTGATTGCACCAGTCACACACATACATTTCAAACCCTGTAAATATGAAGCTAATTCTCAATATTGACCTCAGATTTTAGAAGAACCGTGGGACAAATAAGGTTTCAGAAGCAAGTTGTTCAGCTGTTGAGACTTAAAACACATTGATACTAGAATAAAATGGGAATAATTTAGCTGGAATAAAGGGGAGGATTTATCAATGCTTGTTGAGCTATACAGCATCCGTATTATTATAGATAGTATATAAAAAGGAAGAAAAAGAAAAGGCGTAAACTGTATTTTGCTACTACCTCCTTTAACCCCGTAGCCTTAATTAGAACAGATTTGCTCTTACATCAGAACTGTGTCTGTCCACCAAACTCATTGGTATGACAATTATAGTAATCTGAACTCTGATGATTAAGGCAACATGTTTCTGTGAGCAAACATCGAGAATTTGTGACTCAGAGCTGTGCATTAATGCGTAATTGACTGATACATAATACATAATCCCTGACCATTCGGATCCAAATGCCTTTGATCAGAGCACAGATAACTCAGTTGTTTGTTCAGTATGCAAATGGTCAGTCTTCTTGAAGCTGCTAATTAAACAGTTCTTTTTTGTACCCAGGATATTCTTTCATGTGTGTTTTACCGGTTGAACCCATGTGTTGTACTTATGCTGTGTTTTCCTTTCCCTTTGTTACGAAGCTGTCTTTTGAGTCAGCTTTGAATATCAATAAACCAGCTGGCGGTTCATCTCTGGTTGTTCATTGTTAGGCATTATTTGTCATTTATAGACGTTCACATATTTCTAAAAGGAATGACCTTTGAAAAATTAAAAATACAAGAGTTTTATTTTTGTAACATCTTCAAAGATATGTTACAGTCGTTCACAGTGGTTTGGTTGGAAATGAAGCAGTTTGTCATTCTGAGCCCTCTTTCATATAGGGGGAGAATATCTGT